>KZ652200.1:189314-208444 GCA_001010745.2 Gerris buenoi
AAATTATAATCATTATTAACACTGGGAGACAGACAGAGAAAAATAGACTCCAGCGCCGGGACTTGACCACGGGCCTCCTTTATAAAGGAGGCTCCCAGTGTTAATAATGATTATAATTTGATTTAAATTAATTATAATAAAAAAATATCTGTCCGATACAATTATTATTATATTTTCTCATATACAAGTAGATAATTAGTTAATATTTGAAACGGATTTCTATCAAGAAAATTTTAAATTCGGAGTTGTTATAAAAAAATGACAATGCTTTCAGTTACAAAATCAAATAAATTCAATCCTTACACTCCAAATTTATCCTGTTAAAAATCATATTTAAAAATAATTAAATCATTGTGTACAGTCTTGTGCACTGAAGGGGACAAGACCCCCCCCTCTCCCCCTAACCCTATAATAGTTATATAAATTAGACTCGCAAATTATTTTTAATAAAAGGAATAGCCGAAACAGATGCATTCGCATTACTGTAAAATTTTCCGATGAAATGAAGTACAATAAATTGAATTATGGGTACGTGCACTAGACCGGCCAGGAATATTGTCGATGAAATTAAATTGAATTATTGGTTGGAGGAACTACAACACCTAAACACCGGGCCGAGTCAACTCGGATTCAGCAGATGGATTAAAAATTTGGGTTCGTAAAACCTAATAGTCCTGGAATTTTACCGAAGGCATTAAATAAGTACAAATCCATTCAAATAGTAAAGCGTGTAAATCTAGCTGGTGCATTAATAAATTATAGGAAATGCTAAACCCGCATATAAGCATTCAAGGCCATGTTCCACCTCTCGAAAATCTACTGCTCATAAAAGTATATATGAAGGTTATGGAGTAAAGAAAGAGCAGATTTGGCCACATCTAAATAACACTACTACGATGGGCTGAATTTTTAAGATGCACAACATCCCAGTAAATCCACTAACTTAAATTTATATATTCTACGAGTCTGCTTTTCTTGGAAGTATATTTTAATGGACGATAGGGTCGAATCGATTCATAATAGATAAATGACAATAACTTCTAATATGTTTTCACATTGATGTAGCACAACTTAAAAATTCCCTAAACTTACAAGCGCTTTATGGTTCCTTATGTTTTCTTGAAAATGTAAATTACAGGGAAGAGACTCTTCCGCCCCAAGCGGTCGGTCTTGGAAACTCTGAAATTATCCTCTTGAGAGTCGTACTGAAACTTTCTAAAGCACCTTAAAACATTGAAGGCAAAGTAAGGGCACACATTTCCTCACATTTACCAGTCCCGTATGCAATTTATAATACTGCTTGTTTACTTTATTACACCTATATTGTCCTATATGACTTGAGAACCGGAAACAATCATTAAACATTTAAAGCTGTTCCTTATTTACTCACTTTATACGTAAAGGAAAAGTCAAGGAAACAATACTGCCTTACAGTGTAAATAATTTTACAAAAGAGATAAGGCCCCCAAAGGAAATATTTAATTTATTTTACCACTGTAAATATTATTTTTATTTGAAAACCGGGTCCCAAGATAATTTTAGGGACACTATATTATATATACATACATATATATACAGGGTGATCCAAAAGTTCGGCAACGGCTAATTATCTCCGTTAATATTTGAAATATCAAACTACGGTTTGTTGTTATCTTCAACATGTATAAAAAACTACCTTTTTTGGTGGGTACCCATTTTCCCGCCATTTCGGTTGCCATATTGGATTCAACTTTAAAATTTCAAATTGGAACCCCCATATTGTGATACATATTTGGAAAGGCCTTAAAAAAAGAAAACATTTGCCGCAAACCAGAGCTTTCTATATTTCACCGTTTCAAAATGGCGGCCTGTTGAAATGACAAAATTGTCATTTTCAACGCTTTATAGCTGCTAAAATAAGGCTTTAAGAAAAGAAAAAATCAAGAGTAAAATAATTCTATTTAAAATTCAAAAATTCAAAATTGGTATTTAAAAAATATTTTAGTTACATTCTCGGTTGCAAGTAAAATGACTACATTCATTGCTATAGCAACCAAATAAAAATAAAAAGTAGCGTTAAACTTTTACTTTTTACCCTAAAATAAGACAATTTTAGACAAATTTTAAAGAGAAATAGACAAATTTTAAAGTTGAATCCAATATGGCGACAACCAAAATGGCGGGAAAATGGATACCCATAAAAAAAAGTAGTTTTTTTTATGTATGACGAAGAAAGCAAGAAACCGCAGTTTAATATTAACGGAGATAATTAGCCGTTGACGAATTTTTGCCACACCCTGTATATACATGTTATATAAAAAGCAAAATTTTAAATATAAATAAATAAATTGTGTTAACAGCATGAATCAAAATTAAACAAATGAATTTTAGGAGTGAAAATTTAAATACTACACATTTGCTTTAGGCAATTATCGACTCTGACTGAAAATCGATTAATCTTAATTTATTTAACTTTGTTAATTGAAATAAGGGAGGGCAAATAGTTGATTTGGGTGCAATGTAGGTAATATTCGGAAGACGAGAAGAGTAATGAGGCTCCGCGTGGTGGGACATGGAGCTGTAAGTGCAGTGTGGGATCATACAGACATCCTGACAAGGGAAAACTATTAGCCCAAATTTGGCAGTGAAATATTGACTAATACCAGGCTACAGTTTCCCCCACTTAGTTTGGTGGGGGTCACGCAGCGGTGTTATTAACTAATCATACACCCGGACTTATCACACATCCAACAATTAATTAACAATTAATTTTCAATTTATCACTAAATCAACTGATATTTACAAAAATAATATTATATTGTTAGCGCCAGCTCTATTATTTGTTTTTGTTTTCTCCATTGTTAATTNATAAGAAGAGTTAAGGATTTCTCAAGGATTATTATTATCAATCAAGGATGAAAAAATTAAAGAGCCCAATAGTTAACAAAATAACAACTATTAAACTAAAAGTAAAATAAGTTGTTAAGATAAGTTGTTTGGGTTAGATTGAACTATTTTAAAAGACAAACATATAACCCACCTCCTAACTACCTAGAAAGCTGAAACTTTCGCTAATTTTGTATTTCTGATAACAATGGAAAGAAGTTAAATTAATATTTTAATTAATAACTTATTAATGAATTAACTTAATTTAATTAATTAAGAAGTTCTTAATTACCTAATATTTTAAAAGCGTGTTTTCCTCCAACGAAATCGCATCACTGTGAAATTACATAGGAAATATGATCTGAACAAAAATAGACTGCCAATTTGTGTGGCACATAGTTTCCTCGCATCCTACCCACGTACTTTATTGCTTATAAGCTTTTATAAGCCATTATAGTCCAATTGGTTTAATTTTTCCCCCCGTTTTTAATTTATCAAAATTGTTTTGAATTTTTTCATGAATAGAAGTATCAATTTAGCAAAAGTTTAAGCGCGCAAACGGTTAAAATTAATCTGGGGCTATCAGAGGGTTACTTTCGATAAACTATAAAAGTTTCATACAAATCAGATGAGTACTTTTGAAGCTATAGGTGTAAATAAATGTATGTTTGTGCGCATGTAGAAGAGAAAGAAATGACCGCAGAAACTTATATGGGACCAACAATGAGCTAATTATGACCTACCATACAAATATCATTAAAATCAGACGAATAATTTTTAAGATTGTTGGTTCGCAGGAATAGAGCGACAGACGAACACACTGAAAAATCTCCCCTGATGTCTGAAACTGATTTCTGTCTTGGAATTTTAGAAATCAGAGACATAAAATATTTTAAGTTTTCAGAACATTCCGTTATCTTTACATCCGGAACAAAAACGAAAGCAAAAGGCAACAGCAAAAGATAAAATGCTATAGTGTAGATATATTATTACTCTAATAATTTCTCTATTCCCTACTTTTGCAAATATCCGCTGTTTTGAAGTCCGGTTCAGTATTAACCATCAATTCGATGTAGCGACAGCACTCAATCAGTTTGGTCCGTCACATTCACAAATCAGCCAACCATAGTCTACAATCTAAAGATATTTGGTAGTAAAGTTTAACTATTAAATACCTGTATCAGCCTTAGGAAGTGATATAGCTCATTAAGACAGAAATAAATTACGGACTACATATTCTGATATGAACATTGTATTTCCGAGCTTACGTAGGTAACGGAAGCTGTGTGATTGTTCTACTGAAGAAAAATATTTTATGTATCATATTTCAAAAATTTCAAAACAAAATCCGTATTAGACATTAGAGAATACATCTGTGTATGGGAGGTAAAGGGCACTATGTGCCAAATTTAAATTTTTCGGGAGAGCTACTTTAATGATTTTTTTTTTACTTATTTTACCTCCCCGGCATGTTGGTTCATAGTGACTTTTCCAACTGGCTAAATCCGTGAGATTTAGTTTTAAGACATCATATACTTGTACCTCTAAAAAAGGGGGGAAAAATGAATAGGAAACTGTTGAAATCTCAATTTCGTAAAAAATGGAGATAGTGCCCTTTACCTCCCATAAACAGACATGTTTATTGGTACCGTGTCTATCTGTCGTTAAATTTTTGCGAGCCACCATATCTTAGAAACTATTCGTCCGATATGAATAAAATTTGAATGGTGGCCATTGTTGGTCTCATATAAGTTTTAACCTTATGCACTCATTTTTTATTATTTTAACAGGCTCACAAATATACATTTATTTGCACCTATATTTGCTTCCGAGCTTAACCGGCAGCTATTTGAACGACTGGAGTGGTAGCGTGAAGCGAAGAGCGGTAGCAGAGCGAATAGCCTGGAACCGCAAGTAAGGCTATGGTGAAGTCCCTATATAGGATGAAACGCGAAGCGTGTTTCTTCTAAACACACAAAAACCACTTACAGCAAATATACTGTTTGCTAAGAAGGTGGTTTTCAAGGAAGAGGCTTATATTAGGAGTCGGTTTCGTGACACAAGAAGCTGCTCAGTTAGAAGAAGGAGGGAAGAGAAGAACAGACAACTAATTGCTCAAGTAGGAGCAATTAGTGAGTTGTGAGTTGCCGAGTTTCCTTCCAGCAGCAAACACGAGTTAAATTATGTTTATATTCACTGTATAATATACAAGTAAACAATACAATAACCACACACAAACCTCTCAGATCTAAGCTTTTTTCACAATTAATTTCAAACAAACACATCACCAAAACCAAACCACAATATTAATTAACCATTTTCGGTTTAATTGAGTGTAGAAAGAAAGTGTGCAAAAGGGAATAAAATGGGAGTTTATGGGAGTTATGTTTATAAGTTGAAAATCATTGACAGAAATCAAATTTGAAGAGTGAATTTATTACTTTATGAAAAAACAAAAACAAAAAATCACGTTTTGAAAATATTAATAATTCACTCCCTGTTATTAGCAATGTAAAGTCCACTTACTATGCAAGTCGTAGATAAAGTTAATTAAACAATTTGTAAAGCTTGCTACACATGCTCAAGCATGCACAAGTTGACATCGCCTCCACACGGTACAAGCATGCTTGCACAAGCATCAGTTTGTGTTTACAAAATGTCGAGTACGGACGACGAAGATGCTCTCGCTTTGGCGCATTTGCTCATGTATGCAGAAGGAAAATTGCAAAAAAGAAACGTGCCTTGTGGAGCAAATGTTAGTTAATGAAAAGAAAAACCTTTCCACACACTAATTTATTGAGTGAGTTAAAGATATACCCCCTTGTCACCAGTTGGATCTATGAGTCTATATTGCTCTAACATCATAATATCATACGCAGCATCCCTTTTGCCCTTATCGTGGTAATCTTTGATTTTACACGCCACAGACAAGGATTATGTTCGTTTACTCATATAAACTCTTCTAAAATACTTCTAGCTTCACTACCAACTTTCTTTTTGTTCATGGTGAAGATATATCGGAATTGAAGTTTGATATTAAAGCCAATATTAAAATCAAAACAAAAAAATCTTCCTACACCAAACAAAAGAAAAATCCCTTCATCAAGAAATTTAAATGTCAATATTTTTAAATTTTAGGTGGTTTTGATAAATAAAATTCTTTATTTTTGTAGGGAAATTTAATTATTTTTCCCCGGATGGGATCGATATCATACTTCAACCTGATAGGCTTGCACAAGCTTGCTTGACCTTGATACACACGTTCAGTCCACCACGTTCAAGCAGACTTTGTACAAGCATGCATCATGAAATTTCAATCAAGCCCCAATCCGCTTGTGCAATTATAATGCTTGCACAAAACTATTATACAGACGTTCAAGCACGCTTGAGCGTGTGTAGCTGGCTTAACTTAAATAAAAGCGTGTAAAATTAAACAAATTGATAGAACCGAAATATTTTCTTTACTGATTCACCTACCTCGGAAAGAGAGGAACTACGTAGCTTCTTGAAAGACAAAGTATAAGCGCACCAGGTTACAAACATTTACAAGAATGTTTAAATTGATGCAAAATAATATGAATCGAACAGTCATGTTAATACTGAAATGTTTGGGATGCCGAAATGGATGAAAAGGTTTAATTTTGGTATAATACAGTGGAAAATGTGCTCGTTAGTGAGACAATTTAAGGGTATTGTGTGACCTGAAGCGTATTGATTCGGATCAATGATAAGTAAGTAGATTAAACATTTTAGGTGAAGAGGGAGGTATGACTTAGGACATATCAAATGGAGTAGATAACAGATGTGATTTCTAATTGGGTAAACAATTGATTTGCTTATTCCAAGAACAACTGATGTCTACAGTAAGATTATCTAAAGTTTTGATTTTTGACAGCGCAGGAAAATCCGAAAAATTAGGGTGGGGAGCCGATGAGAAGTCAGGTTTTTGAATTCTTGAAGGTCGGGCCAACTTGGCAAACAAAAATGTCACCGGCCCCACCCCTCTTACAGGTCTAGTGGTTTTATTTTTTTCATCATTTAGGTTGCCCAATCTGAGTGTCAAAAGTTAAAACTTAAATAATCATACAGTAGTTTTAGCCTCAGCCTGAGACACAGGACAGTCACATTGAGTATGAATGTTTGAATACAATTATTAGTTGTTAGGAAATCAAATTTTTTCAGATAAGTGAAATGAAGATGACTTTAAATTTTACTGAATTGAAGATTATATTAATTGAAAATCGATTCTTCTACTTCGGAAAAAAAGACTGAAGTTTGTCAGGAGCTTAAGTACCTATTTTATACCTGTTTAGACTAGGCGTGCCATCACTGAATTGAGAAATTGTGACTTCCTCATAGGTACAAAATCTGAGCAGTATATTAAGTACAGAAATGGACCGGTCCCACTACCTTGCGGAACCCCAGTGATTATAACTTAACTAGCAGATACAGTACCTTCGTATGACACTGAAATTTTATAAGAATTGTATTGTTTTAATAAGTACCTTCAAGGTAAGGTTTCTTTGTATAAGAGTCTAGAGTGCTACACGTTATCAAATGCATTTTCAGTGCCTAAAAAACTTTAAAGATAAGTGTTTATTTATCCATGATATAAAATTACTATATTAACCAATAAATTACTATTACTATATTAACCAATAAAAAGGTTAAAAATAACTGTAGTTCGTGAGTGCCAATTATCGGAAATAAGAAAAGGAAACAAAATTTTTGAGGTCTTGATACTTCATAATCTGTGTGCACTCTGGCCGTAACCTAAGGAAACATGGTAAAATCCATAAAAATTAGAGTAATAATATACTCATACTCAGTGAAAAACAAACCAATAAAGACCGATTTAGTAAAAATAAAAATAAATTTTCTATTTTGATTTTTGATATATTTAGTTAATTTTTTAAGTTCTTGGTAGTATTCGTACTACGGAAAGTTTAAATTTTAATTTAAACAAATTCGGGACTAGGTATCGTTATTGACAGAGGAAATTATTCTTCAGTGTAGCTCAGTCGGTTAGAGCGCTATACTGGAAATACAGAGGCCCGTGGTTCGAATCCCGGCGCTGGAGTCTGTTTTTCTCTGTCTCCTTNTGGTAATCTTTGATTTTACACGCCACAGACAAGGATTATGTTCGTTTACTCATATAAACTCTTCTAAAATACTTCTAGCTTCACTACCAACTTTCTTTTTGTTCATGGTGAAGATATATCGGAATTGAAGTTTGATATTAAAGCCAATATTAAAATCAAAACAAAAAAATCTTCCTACACCAAACAAAAGAAAAATCCCTTCATCAAGAAATTTAAATGTCAATATTTTTAAATTTTAGGTGGTTTTGATAAATAAAATTCTTTATTTTTGTAGGGAAATTTAATTATTTTTCCCCGGATGGGATCGATATCATACTTCAACCTGATAGGCTTGCACAAGCTTGCTTGACCTTGATACACACGTTCAGTCCACCACGTTCAAGCAGACTTTGTACAAGCATGCATCATGAAATTTCAATCAAGCCCCAATCCGCTTGTGCAATTATAATGCTTGCACAAAACTATTATACAGACGTTCAAGCACGCTTGAGCGTGTGTAGCTGGCTTAACTTAAATAAAAGCGTGTAAAATTAAACAAATTGATAGAACCGAAATATTTTCTTTACTGATTCACCTACCTCGGAAAGAGAGGAACTACGTAGCTTCTTGAAAGACAAAGTATAAGCGCACCAGGTTACAAACATTTACAAGAATGTTTAAATTGATGCAAAATAATATGAATCGAACAGTCATGTTAATACTGAAATGTTTGGGATGCCGAAATGGATGAAAAGGTTTAATTTTGGTATAATACAGTGGAAAATGTGCTCGTTAGTGAGACAATTTAAGGGTATTGTGTGACCTGAAGCGTATTGATTCGGATCAATGATAAGTAAGTAGATTAAACATTTTAGGTGAAGAGGGAGGTATGACTTAGGACATATCAAATGGAGTAGATAACAGATGTGATTTCTAATTGGGTAAACAATTGATTTGCTTCTTCCAAGAACAACTGATGTCTACAGTAAGATTATCTAAAGTTTTGATTTTTGACAGCGCAGGAAAATCCGAAAAATTGGGGTGGGGAGCCGATGAGAAGTCAGGTTTTTGAATTCTTGAAGGTCGGGCCAACTTGGCAAACAAAAATGTCACCGGCCCCACCCCTCTTACAGGTCTAGTGGTTTTATTTTTTTCATCATTTAGGTTGCCCAATCTGAGTGTCAAAAGTTAAAACTTTAAATAATCATACAGTAGTTTTAGCCTCAGCCTGAGACACAGGACAGTCACATTGAGTATGAATGTTTGAATACAATTATTAGTTGTTAGGAAATCAAATTTTTTCAGATAAGTGAAATGAAGATGACTTTAAATTTTACTGAATTGAAGATTATACTAATTGAAAATCGATTCTTCTACTTCGGAAAAAAAGACTGAAGTTTGTCAGGAGCTTAAGTACCTATTTTATACCTGTTTAGACTAGGCGTGTCATCACTGAATTGAGAAATTGTGACTTCCTCATAGGTACGAAATCTGAGCAGTATATTAAGTACAGAAATGGACCGGTCCCACTACCTTGCGGAACCCCAGTGATTATAACTTAACTAGCAGATACAGTACCTTCGTATGACACTGAAATTTTATAAGAATTGTATTGTTTTAATAAGTACCTTCAAGGTAAGGTTTCTTTGTATAAGAGTCTAGAGTGCTACACGTTATCAAATGCATTTTCAGTGCCTAAAAAACTTTAAAGATAAGTGTTTATTTATCCATGATATAAAATTACTATATTAACCAATAAATTACTATTACTATATTAACCAATAAAAAGGTTAAAAATAACTGTAGTTCGTGAGTGCCAATTATCGGAAATAAGAAAAGGAAACAAAATTTTTGAGGTCTTGATACTTCATAATCTGTGTGCACTCTGGCCGTAACCTAAGGAAACATGGTAAAATCCATAAAAATTAGAGTAATAATATACTCATACTCAGTGAAAAACAAACCAATAAAGACCGATTTAGTAAAAATAAAAATAAATTTTCTATTTTGATTTTTGATATATTTAGTTAATTTTTTAAATTCTTGGTAGTATTCGTACTACGGAAAGTTTAAATTTTAATTTAAACAAATTCGGGACTAGGTATCGTTATTGACAGAGGAAATTATTCTTCAGTGTAGCTCAGTCGGTTAGAGCGCTATACTGGAAATACAGAGGCCCGTGGTTCGAATCCCGGCGCTGGAGTCTGTTTTTCTCTGTCTCCCGTTGTTAATAACAATTATTTGATTTAAAATTGATATATTTAGTAGGGGGTTTTATAAAATGTCAGTGGTAAATGAGTTAGTTTTTAGTTGTTTGTACAGGGTTTAGAGATGCTCTGAGAGGCTTTGTTCTCTGGAGGGTGTACAAGGACTCTCTGCTCTCCACTTCAACTAATTATTTACTTGCTTTTTCCCCCAGTTTTTATTTTGAGCTTTTCTTCAGCTTTTCCAACCCAAGGTTTGTTAAATACCACAACTAAAAACAAAGAAGAATTCCCTCTCCCAAGTCATATTTAGATTTTCTCCTATTTCAGTTATTCCCTTCTATTTTTATATTTCGTCTATTTTTAATATTATTAATATATATAAAAATAACGTCAGAGAGATTTTAAATTGGTATACGAAAATTGGACGTCAACACTGAAATCCNATTTTACACGCCACAGACAAGGATTATGTTCGTTTACTCATATAAACTCTTCTAAAATACTTCTAGCTTCACTACCAACTTTCTTTTTGTTCATGGTGAAGATATATCGGAATTGAAGTTTGATATTAAAGCCAATATTAAAATCAAAACAAAAAAATCTTCCTACACCAAACAAAAGAAAAATCCCTTCATCAAGAAATTTAAATGTCAATATTTTTAAATTTTAGGTGGTTTTGATAAATAAAATTCTTTATTTTTGTAGGGAAATTTAATTATTTTTCCCCGGATGGGATCGATATCATACTTCAACCTGATAGGCTTGCACAAGCTTGCTTGACCTTGATACACACGTTCAGTCCACCACGTTCAAGCAGACTTTGTACAAGCATGCATCATGAAATTTCAATCAAGCCCCAATCCGCTTGTGCAATTATAATGCTTGCACAAAACTATTATACAGACGTTCAAGCACGCTTGAGCGTGTGTAGCTGGCTTAACTTAAATAAAAGCGTGTAAAATTAAACAAATTGATAGAACCGAAATATTTTCTTTACTGATTCACCTACCTCGGAAAGAGAGGAACTACGTAGCTTCTTGAAAGACAAAGTATAAGCGCACCAGGTTACAAACATTTACAAGAATGTTTAAATTGATGCAAAATAATATGAATCGAACAGTCATGTTAATACTGAAATGTTTGGGATGCCGAAATGGATGAAAAGGTTTAATTTTGGTATAATACAGTGGAAAATGTGCTCGTTAGTGAGACAATTTAAGGGTATTGTGTGACCTGAAGCGTATTGATTCGGATCAATGATAAGTAAGTAGATTAAACATTTTAGGTGAAGAGGGAGGTATGACTTAGGACATATCAAATGGAGTAGATAACAGATGTGATTTCTAATTGGGTAAACAATTGATTTGCTTCTTCCAAGAACAACTGATGTCTACAGTAAGATTATCTAAAGTTTTGATTTTTGACAGCGCAGGAAAATCCGAAAAATTGGGGTGGGGAGCCGATGAGAAGTCAGGTTTTTGAATTCTTGAAGGTCGGGCCAACTTGGCAAACAAAAATGTCACCGGCCCCACCCCTCTTACAGGTCTAGTGGTTTTATTTTTTTCATCATTTAGGTTGCCCAATCTGAGTGTCAAAAGTTAAAACTTTAAATAATCATACAGTAGTTTTAGCCTCAGCCTGAGACACAGGACAGTCACATTGAGTATGAATGTTTGAATACAATTATTAGTTGTTAGGAAATCAAATTTTTTCAGATAAGTGAAATGAAGATGACTTTAAATTTTACTGAATTGAAGATTATATTAATTGAAAATCGATTCTTCTACTTCGGAAAAAAAGACTGAAGTTTGTCAGGAGCTTAAGTACCTATTTTATACCTGTTTAGACTAGGCGTGTCATCACTGAATTGAGAAATTGTGACTTCCTCATAGGTACGAAATCTGAGCAGTATATTAAGTACAGAAATGGACCGGTCCCACTACCTTGCGGAACCCCAGTGATTATAACTTAACTAGCAGATACAGTACCTTCGTATGACACTGAAATTTTATAAGAATTGAATTGTTTTAATAAGTACCTTCAAGGTAAGGTTTCTTTGTATAAGAGTCTAGAGTGCTACACGTTATCAAATGCATTTTCAGTGCCTAAAAAACTTTAAAGATAAGTGTTTATTTATCCATGATATAAAATTACTATATTAACCAATAAATTACTATTACTATATTAACCAATAAAAAGGTTAAAAATAACTGTAGTTCGTGAGTGCCAATTATCGGAAATAAGAAAAGGAAACAAAATTTTTGAGGTCTTGATACTTCATAATCTGTGTGCACTCTGGCCGTAACCTAAGGAAACATGGTAAAATCCATAAAAATTAGAGTAATAATATACTCATACTCAGTGAAAAACAAACCAATAAAGACCGATTTAGTAAAAATAAAAATAAATTTTCTATTTTGATTTTTGATATATTTAGTTAATTTTTTAAGTTCTTGGTAGTATTCGTACTACGGAAAGTTTAAATTTTAATTTAAACAAATTCGGGACTAGGTATCGTTATTGACAGAGGAAATTATTCTTCAGTGTAGCTCAGTCGGTTAGAGCGCTATACTGGAAATACAGAGGCCCGTGGTTCGAATCCCGGNCAAGCATGCATCATGAAATTTCAATCAAGCCCCAATCCGCTTGTGCAATTATAATGCTTGCACAAAACTATTATACAGACGTTCAAGCACGCTTGAGCGTGTGTAGCTGGCTTAACTTAAATAAAAGCGTGTAAAATTAAACAAATTGATAGAACCGAAATATTTTCTTTACTGATTCACCTACCTCGGAAAGAGAGGAACTACGTAGCTTCTTGAAAGACAAAGTATAAGCGCACCAGGTTACAAACATTTACAAGAATGTTTAAATTGATGCAAAATAATATGAATCGAACAGTCATGTTAATACTGAAATGTTTGGGATGCCGAAATGGATGAAAAGGTTTAATTTTGGTATAATTCAGAGAGAAAATGTGCTCGTTAGTGAGACAATTTAAGGGTATTGTGTGACCTGAAGCGTATTGATTCGGATCAATGATAAGTAAGTAGATTAAACATTTTAGGTGAAGAGGGAGGTATGACTTAGGACATATCAAATGGAGTAGATAACAGATGTGATTTCTAATTGGGTAAACAATTGATTTGCTTATTCCAAGAACAACTGATGTCTACAGTAAGATTATCTAAAGTTTTGATTTTTGACAGCGCAGGAAAATCCGAAAAATTAGGGTGGGGAGCCGATGAGAAGTCAGGTTTTTGAATTCTTGAAGGTCGGGCCAACTTGGCAAACAAAAATGTCACCGGCCCCACCCCTCTTACAGGTCTAGTGGTTTTATTTTTTTCATCATTTAGGTTGCCCAATCTGAGTGTCAAAAGTTAAAACTTAAATTATCATNATAATAACGCAAAGTATTTACGCTTCTTCCATGGTCTGTTGCACCTGTCTTGTCTACCACTTGTTATGTCCGTGCAGACGCTTTGAGCCTAATCCTATTTTGATTAATGGAGGCTAATAAACAAGCACTTAAAATTACGACTTAATTAATACGGGATAATCTGTGGGTTAAATTTGACTTAAAATTCAAATATCATTAAAATCAGACAAGAAGTTTCATCACAGAATTTGGGTTTTCGCAAAAAAGTTTGACAAAATAGAACGAGAACAAAAATGTTCCCTAATGTCTTAAACAAATTGCTGTTCTCGTAATTATCGCAATGCTTCCGTTTACCATCGTTAAACTTTGAAAGAAAATATTAAAATAACAGAAAGTATTATTTAAAACTATATGTACGAGTATACTAGGAATTAAAAAATACCAAATCTTATATCACTAAGCAATTATTAGGTTTGTTCCAACCACATCTCAAACTAGTTTCAAACTGTACGACGCATATGCATTAGCAAAAACGTTCAAATGTGGTCCGAGAAGGTGTTAAAATGGGTACTATAAGCAGTAGTAAATTGAGGGAAACCACATTAAAACTCAATTAAGTTGGTCAGATACGAGTCCATACAATAGAAAAAGTTTTTCTATCAGCAGTTATGGCTTTGGTTTGTAAATTTCTGTTGGTGAGAGGTCTCCAGGGTTTGTAATTTGATGCTAGGGAGAGTAATTTATTTCTATTACGAATTTTAGACTCACTGCAATTTATTTTTAAGTTTGGAAAAAGGACGGTTTTGATTTTTTTCTTTGTCACCTTGATTTCCTTTATATTTTTTAATTATATTTCAGTATTACTTTCTGGATGTTCGTTTCTGATAATGTAAGGTTGGTTTTAATGGTGGGTAATTCTGTTTTCTTCATTCTAAGTGTATAATGTACGTATAATTTTGGGACCCAATTATACGTCGTCCCCTGTTGATATCTCTTCATACTATTTAAGAGGCATTTTCGTTCGTAGCATATCCTTGAGTACCTGTTAGGCATATCAGTATATTATTTCTCCACTTTAGAATCCTGGAGAAGACTCTTCAGGATATTGGTTTGCACTTCGTTTCCACCCTGATGCAGCTGAGTGGAGCCAGTTTATAGTCTGTCCCAAACGAAAGTAAGTTTTGCGTTGAAAAGCGCGGGAAAAACTAGCAAATAGGGTGGGGAGTGGGGAGCCAATGAGAGCTCAAGATTTGCCCTCTGGATACCCATATAAAAAGGTAAATGTAGTGGCTTTATTTTTTCCCTCAGAGGTTGGCCAATCTATAGATCACTCGATTTCCCGCGCTGTCAACGCACTAATTTCATTTGCCATTCAACCTTTCAAAAGTTTGGTAATAGAATTTTTATAAATATTTTTTAAAATTTGTTTAACTTTTTACTTTTCCCATGATATAAGAAGTATAAATGAAGAGGAAGTAAAAGTAGTAGAAGTTTTTTGTTTGATTCCCAGTTGGGTATAACTATTATTATTTTTATTTTTTTCAACATTATATGTCTGCAGATCGCGCATTTGGGTATTTTTAACAAACCATTTAAATATCTTTAAAACTGAATAACTACTTTTAATAATAGGTGTAGGTGTAATAGGGTATAGGTGTTAAGTTATAAGTTCACCAATTTGGAAAAGTCAAAAATTCTGACTTGAAAAGATGCTTTTAGGCGTGCGCGAAATCTTTTTAAACAACAAAATCCTAGAGGTGTTAAAAGACAAACGTTTGTGGAAATGTTAAAAGTAATAATACGCAGAATGTCGGAAATAATTTTTGACCAAAAACGAGCTAATTGTGTTGAACCATCTAAACTTAATCAAAATTATTTTTGTGAACGAAGTTCCTTATAGCACGATACAGCGTCTGGAGTCTAGGAGTGATACCGGAAAACCGTTGACGGTCGGTTTTCCGGAATCACTCCTAGACTCCAGACGCTGTATCGTGCCGTAAGGAACTTCGTTCCCAAAACTAATTTTGATTAAGTTTAGATGGTTGAACACATTTGTTCCAACCATCACGAAATCGGCCGATGACGATAACTTGAGTAAATGACCGATTTAGTTGAAATTTGGTACAAATGTTCATTTTACCAATGCGCGACGATTCGTTGGACAAAAGTTATCCGCCCTAGCAACGCTCACGTAAACGTAAACTTAAAATGTAAAATTGGAATTTTAGGTCGGGAAAAAGTCTAACTTCATCTATTCAATTGGAAAAACAACTTTTTTAAATAATTGGTTTTAGTAAAACCAACACCGACACCGCTAAAGTGTTAAATATCGGTAAATTCATTAAAACGGATCTAACGTTTTTACAGACACCTTAAGTTCTAACGTAACGATTTTAATAACACCTAGTACACATCGTATTAAGTCTAACGTATAATTGAAACAGGCATGCAAAATTTCAACCTGAACAAGCAGAATGTTTTGTATAGTAAAGTGATCTATTTTATAATATTTTACCATTGAGTAGGCCGGGGCCCGGGGCGTGACAATTAGGGAACAGTCCTGTTCCCTCACTCTACTACAACCATCCTCTTAAACTATAAACTTATCATGATCGACTTTTTTCTCAATATTCAATACAAATTTATTCCAAGACGCTCACTCCAATGATAAAAAAATGCATTTCTTTTAATTTAGCTTTAACTTCGCTAAGCACAAATAGTTACTTTTAATTTTGTCTCTTTTCTAAGCCCACCATCCATAAGTACGAGTAGTTAACATCGTATACTTAGCAGTGTGACTTCGTACCTACCGGGTGTCCAGCNTTCACAGTACCAGCGAAACCCTTTTTACGAGAGACTTCACGCCGAACCAATTTATTTGCTTCCGAGCTTAGCGAAAGTAACGGAAGCTATGAGATCGTTCTGAAGAACGAAACATTTTTTTATACCTCCGATTTCAAAAATTCCAAGATAGAAATCCATTTCAGACATCAGGGAACATTTTTGGTCCGTGTCGGGTTGTCTTTTAATTTTGCGCAACATACGAGTATTCTTTACTTTTTTATTAACATATTTATTATTACTATATAAATTTCAACCTTTTGCGCCCATTTGTTTCTCTTCTGATGGGCGCAACTACGAAGTACTCATCTGATTTTTATGAGATTTAAATGATTTATCGAAAGTAGCCCACAGATAGTCCCAGATTAATTTTGACCGCATACACTCTTTAAATTTTGCTAAATTGATACATGTAACAAATCAAAAATAATTTTGATAATTAAAAAAAGAGGGAAAATGAAATAAACTGGATAATAATAGGTTGTAAAAGCATTAAATCATTAAATCTTATGAAATAGAACGCAAGGAAGTATTTTGACAAATTTCTATTTACATTTTTCTATTCTACATTTTATGATTCTAGTATTCTGGAATTAAGTAGTATAATAACACAAAGTATTTACGCTTCTTCCATGGTCTGTTGCACCTGTCTTGTCTACCACTTGTTATGTCCGTGCAGACGCTTTGAGCCTAATCCTATTTTGATTAATGGAGGCTAATAAACAAGCACTTAAAATTACGACTTAATTAATACGGGATAATCTGTGGGTTAAATTTGACTTAAAATTACGACTTAATTAATACGGGATAATCTGTGGGTTAAATTTGACTTAAAATTCAAATGTCATTAAAATCAGACAAGAAGTTTCATCACAGAATTTGGGTTTTCGCAAAAAAGTTTGACAAAATGGAACGAGAACAAAAATGTTCCCTAATGTCTTAAACAAATTGCTGTTCTCGTAATTATCGCAATGCTTCCGTTTACCATCGTTAAACTTTGAAAGAAAATATTAAAATAACAGAAAGTATTATTTAAAACTATATGTACGAGTATACTAGGAATTAAAAAATACCAAATCTTATATCACTAAGCAATTATTAGGTTTGTTCCAACCACATCTCAAACTAGTTTCAAACTGTACGACGCATATGCATTAGCAAAAACGTTCAAATGTGGTCCGATGCGCATGCGTCGGACAGTTCCGAATCAGTTTGAAGTGTGGTTGGAACAAACCTATTACCCCCATTGAACATAAACCTATATCTAAAATACACTTGTCAGTTAAGTCGGAAATTAATGCCATTAATTAAATGTCTCAAAATTTTGTGACAAAGGTTTCACTGTAAGGNAGTTCACCAATTTGGAAAAGTCAAAAATTCTGACTTGAAAAGATGCTCTTAGGCGTGCGCGAAATCTTTTTAAACAACAAAATCCTAGAGGTGTTAAAAGACAAACGTTTGTGGAAATGTTAAAAGTAATAATACGCAGAATGTCGGAAATAATTTTTGACCAAAAACGAGCTAATTGTGTTGAACCATCTAAACTTAATCAAAATTATTTTTGTGAACGAAGTTCCTTATAGCACGATACAGCGTCTGGAGTCTAGGAGTGATACCGGAAAACCGTTGACGGTCGGTTTTCCGGAATCACTCCTAGACTCCAGACGCTGTATCGTGCCGTAAGGAACTTCGTTCCCAAAACTAATTTTGATTAAGTTTAGATGGTTGAACACATTTGTTCCAACCATCACGAAATCGGCCGATGACGATAACTTGAGTAAATGACCGATTTAGTTGAAATTTGGTACAAATGTTCATTTTACCAATGCGCGACGATTCGTTGGACAAAAGTTATCCGCCCTAGCAACGCTCACGTAAACGTAAACTTAAAATGTAAAATTGGAATTTTAGGTCGGGAAAAAGTCTAACTTCATCTATTCAATTGGAAAAACAACTTTTTTAAATAATTGGTTTTAGTAAAACCAACACCGACACCGCTAAAGTGTTAAATATCGGTAAATTCATTAAAACGGATCTAACGTTTTTACAGACACCTTAAGTTCTAACGTAACGATTTTAATAACACCTAGTACACATCGTATTAAGTCTAACGTATAATTGAAACAGGCATGCAAAATTTCAACCTGAACAAGCAGAATGTTTTGTATAGTAAAGTGATCTATTTTATAATATTTTACCATTGAGTAGGCCGGGGCCCGGGGCGTGACAATTAGGGAACAGTCCTGTTCCCTCACTCTACTACAACCATCCTCTTAAACTATAAACTTATCATGATCGACTTTTTTCTCAATATTCAATACAAATTTATTCCAAGACGCTCACTCCAATGATAAAAAAATGCATTTCTTTTAATTTAGCTTTAACTTCGCTAAGCACAAATAGTTACTTTTAATTTTGTCTCTTTTCTAAGCCCACCATCCATAAGTACGAGTAGTTAACATCGTATACTTAGCAGTGTGACTTCGTACCTACCGGGTGTCCAGCGACACTACACAGTGGGTCGCAAAAATGTTGAACGACTAATCCGATAAAATGTACACTGATGTCTAAGTCCTCAAGAATGATCTCAATGCTTCAGTAGCTTCCATGAGCTCGGAAGTAAAATATATATTTAGAAAATAAAATAAATTTTTAAAAAAAGTGTAAATATAACTGCTAGAGACAATTAAATAAAAACTTAAAATTTATATTGATAAAAGGTAGGTATATGGAGTCCAATTAACCCCTAACAAAGAA
>KZ652201.1:20358-36326 GCA_001010745.2 Gerris buenoi
ACCCCCCCCCCCCACCTTTTTTTCCTAGAGCAAACACCGGGTGGGGGGGAAGTTTAATTTGAACCTCGAAAGGGTGGAATGGGGTAAAGGTTCCTTCATACCTTTCTCTCTGGCGCCATTAACTCTCCTTCTTCTAACAAACCCTTTTTGGGGGAAGTGGGGGAGAGGGATAAAATGTTTCAACCAGAATCCTCCATAGAAAATATTACCTCACGAAGCATAATCTTAGTGTTATGGCAGCCAAAGCAATATCTTCAACAAAAGAGAGAGAAAAAAAAATAAATCCAAATAGCGCTCCCGAAATCTATTAACAAACTACAAAAAAAAATATTAACTTAAACCTCTGAATTATTCCATAAAATTAAATGCATAATATATTTTTCTCTTTAAAATATTTTACCAATTAATGTGGCACATAGCTTCCTCGCATCCTATAGCGTATACTTTAATAATCTCATGTTTTTACAGCCCATTATTATCTCTTTTATTTCATTTTCCCCCTCCTTTTTTTTAAAAAAAAAGTCTGTCAATTAGTTTGGCACATGGCTTCCTTTCGTCCTTTTACCACCTATTATTGTCAAATTTATTTAATTTTCCGCCATTTTCTAAACATGTCAAAATGGTTTTGATTTTTATGCAATAATTAAAATTTCAACAAAATTTAAAGAACGTAGAGAGTTGAAATTAATTCGAGGTTGTCTGCGTGATACTTTCGATTAAATATCCGAATTTCATAAAAATCAGAGGAGTACTTTTAAAGAAATAGGTAGATACACAGAAAGTCACGGGACCAAAATGTTCCCTGATGCATAAAATGGATTTCTAACATGAAAAATTTCCGTTCTTCAGAACGATCACATAGCTTTTGTTACTGTGTCGTTAAGCTCGGAATCAAAAGAAAAATTTGTGATAAATCTTCATAATTTACTAGACAGAGGTCATTCCATAATATGAGCCTTCACTCAGATCAAAACCACGGAATTAACACAATCCCAAACGCAGCTTCTCCAGAATTTAACCAGGTTAAATTAGACTGGCCACAGAAATTTTATACAGAATCCGAAATCAATTTTATGAATAATTAAACCTTCATTTAAAGCCCACCTACAGTAGATATTATTGGCAAAATGCCCACGAGGGGCTGTAGGCTAATAACACACCCTTCTTAAATTACACCTATTACAGAAACTGAAAGGAAAAAAAAGAATCTGGCCATAGATCGAGACAAATGGATGCCCAATGCTCCTTCAGGTGCTGGCAAGGCTAGTCTATAGATCGAGACAAATGAGGGCCCAATGCTCTTTCAGGTACGGACAAGGCTAGTCCATAGATCGAGACAAATGGATGCCCAATGCTCCTTCAGGTACTGACAAGGCTAGTCCATAGATCGAGACAAATGGATGCCCAATGCTCTTTCAGGTACTGACAAGGCTAGTCCATAGATCGAGACAAATGGATGCCCAATGCTCTTTCAGGTACTGACAAGGCTAGTCCATAGATCGAGACAGATAGATGCCCAATGGTACAGTAAATAGCATAACATTGTTTAAAATTATGTGATTAGAGGTGGTACGAATAACGCAACATAGCAGTCAAATAAGGAACATTTACTATAAGTCTATGTGTACAAAATTACACTATAAAAGATTTAGGCTTACATTAACAAGGCAAGTGAAGCAATGTTAACAATTTACCCTTGACGTAGTGATCGTTCACTTTTTTACGTGACTCACCAAAACACCTTCGACCAACCGGTTGGGAATCTCTGCCATCGACAATGAGCATGAGAAAAGCAATTTACAAATTAGTAAGGTACATAACAACGGATTAAGGCCGGGCCACACCTGTCCACACCGTGTCCGCACTGTATGACGGCCATGTGTTGGACAACACTCGGTGAGGAATAAATCTAAGGAAATGTTAGGCATGGTCCACACCTCTCCGCACCATGCCCGCACCGACACTTGGATTAGTTTTGTTTACTTTTTAACATTTCCTTAGGTTTATTCCCCACCGAGTGTTTTCCAACACACGGCCTACGCACGGCCGTCATACGGTGCGGGCACGGTGCAGACAGGTGTGGCCCGGCCTTTAAGAGTCGAAGAACGATTTAAAATGTTTATGTACGGACGACACAGCCTAAAATCATATTTTATTTGTAAATGCCAACGCATTACCGAAACAGTTGTTTAATTTTAAAACCTTTCAAAGGAAGTAATTATCTATAGTAAAAGGAATATTTAATTATACGCTATTGATATTAATGTAAAAAGATAAGCAAAAGTATAGCTCCAAATATTTAATTTATCTTATGAAATTAAACTTGTCAAAAAATGGTAGATTACACGATATGAAAATTACATATGTATGGTTCCCTTTTGTGGACCACATTTATATTCCTAATGAAATTTTACGGTTCGTACAGTAATAATTAATCTAAAGGCCTTTTTAAATTAAAATTAATTAAAATAATCGGGTAACGTGGAGGGGTGGGTGGGATCGGGTATTGTCCAAAATTGTAATTTGTTATGACCCCCCTTCCCTTACCCTATTGTTACACACAGCCTGCAAATTCCCCAACATACAAAGAGACCCTTATATCCAAGAGTATTTCTGGATTTCTGGACAAGAGTAAAACAATTGTAAGCAATTGTTTCCCCCTCCATTCCGGGATTGTTGTAAACTAAGAGGTAAACTCAAAAGCCTCAGGTGAAATATAATTTGGAAGAAACCTGGGTTAGAGGAGGTGGAAGGGATATGTAGATGTGTTAATATTGCAACAAGCTTGCTTACTTAATTCACCAAAAATCCTCGTTTGCGTTGCTTCCACAACCTACAAGCAACCTTTCTCTTCACAAGATTATGGTTTTTGCTCCTATCCCTCCAAATTTTAAGGGTTTTCCAGCGGGTTATAAACACTGTTTGATAATACCTCGGAGGGCCAAGAACGCAAGAAGTAAAAGAGAGACATTTTGCTTTGTTTCCGAAAATCTCATGGTCTCTCCAAACCTTTATGGAGAAGGACTTTGTGTAAACAGGAAAATCTTGCGACTCTCTCCTCTGTTTTATTGTCGCATTAAGAACCGTCGCTACCTGAATGGGGTAAAAGGGGTATTGTTTTCATCAAAAAGGGGCTCGTTGCATAGTTCTCATTGTTCTCTCCATTTCCTCTGTTATTTAAATCCACGGGACAGCATTAAGTACACCTCTAAGTATAATGTCTCTTGTTTTCAGGGAACCTGTTTACTCACTATGTGTTTTTTTAAAAGAAAGAAAGAATTGAGGACTGTATTTTCACCTTAAAGTTATTTATTCAAGCCGGACCTCTACCTCCCATATCATCCGATACAAAAAAAGAGTTCAACCCTTTTTTTTTGAAGTTTTCGAAGGAAAAAAAGCAGACCTTTTCTCTTGCCACCCTTTCGGGAAAAAATAAAAGATCAGGGGTGGAAAAAAACGATGGTCCTGAAAAGGACCGTTTCGAATTCAATTGTGTCCGGAACCAAATATTGACACGTGAGGCAAAGGAGTTGGAGGTGAGTTTAAACCCATAACCCTGAGTCAACAGTAGCCTTCATTCTAACCAGGCTAGTATTTGCTTCCTCGTTCCACCATTTCGTTTCCAAGGGGGGAGAGGTTGGGTACTGAAACTTTATGTTTGCCTCCTCGGTTATTTCCACAATGTTTTCGGGCCCTTTTCTCTTACTCCGACCTCCACGAGTTTATCTCGTTATTTAACTTGGCCCACCCCCCCCTCTTTTCTCCTCGGTAATTACGCTGACCCGGCACCTCTCAACGTTTAGAAACTTCCAAGAGACCTTGCTTTCCGGCTAATAATCGCTTTCTCTACTAATCTTTCTTTCTTAAAAACTTTCTTCAGCCAAGTTAATTTTTCTTTCTTTCAACGAATATTTTAGCTAATTTAATTCAATTATATAGCTACAGTAGAAATAATAAGTATCATTTAAGCAGACAAAAAATGAATAACCTGAAATGAAAAAAATAATAAATTCTAATAATGAACCTATTCTTCACCTTTTAAGATCAGCTAGAAGTAGAACGGTAAGGACGAACCACTTGTTCGAACCTACCAATTAGGCCAACTATTTGAGTCCAGTTTACAAACAACGAGTTCCCACACCAATACCAATTATACCGCTGAATGAGATGAAGCTGTGCCAATGCATTAGTGTGCCAATGCAACGACTAAACGACTCTAGCGCAGATGTTCAACTTTTAATCCCGCAACTCGAGTACCTTACGGCTCTGACTGTGCAACTCATAAACTTCGACGCCGAGCCACTCGTTGAACTTCCAATTAGATTATCAGAGGCTTCGGTAACGTCATCGATGTCATTATCATCATCGATGTCATTATCATCATCGATGTCATTATCGTCATCGTCTCTTCTTAAAGAATAGGAAGAAGAAGAGCTACTATATGTACTGCTACAGCAGTTAGTAAAAAGTAACCTTCATCCGAATGTACTTGGCAAGGGACAGAAAGGGGATTTCAAAATACCCTAATACAAAGACATTTAGTGAAGGATGATTCTGTGTTTAGAAAGTTCTTCCGTTTAAATAAAGATCAGTTCAATTAAGTAGAGACACTCATTGAGAGTGACACTAATAAGACACTGACAAGTGAAGCGAATAAGACAGTTTCTGAGTAAAGTGAAGCAGCCTATCTTCTACTGAAAAACTGAGACTAACACAAAGATAAGCAATTTAATCGTAATAATAACTATTAATAAACTTTCAAAAACAATACAAAGCTTTTTTTAGGGTTTCGAGGTCGTCCTAGAAACCCTTATGCTTTTGGTAGTGCGTCCGTCCGTCCGTCCGTCGCATCTTGTATTATATCTCCCAACCTAATGACGCTATTGACTTGAAATTTGGTATATAAGTTAAACTTTTTTTTCATCTCAAATTTGTCATCGAAACATGGAATACATAGAACAAAATAGAAAAGAGATGTTGTTGAGGATTAAAGAGACTTGGGTGCATTTGCACAAGGTTGATTAATTTTACATGATCCATTTTATCTATCAGAAACAAAGGCACTTTTTTACTTTAACACCCCTTTCATTCTAAATAATAGAATGCCCAACAAAAGTCACAAAGGTTTGTGTGATTTTCTCCTCCAAACATTGAGACTCCTGAGACAGTTTTTTCTTTAATATGTCTTTATCTTAATAGTTGATTAGACTAAGGGATATGGACACAATTGTATACAAAAGTGTGATATTTCTTTGTCCCAAGGCACATTGAAATAAATATCCCTTCGTCTTAATAGTAATTTATAGTAAGGAATATATTATGCTACTCTCTGTATATGTTCCTTTGTCTAAATAACTATTAACACAATGGGATAGGGGGGTGCTAAAGTAAAAAAAGTACCAAAACAAAAGAAAAATACTTCCCGCCACGACGACTGTTGCTCCTAGACTGCATGTGTAGATAGAATAGTTGTAAGGATAGAAGGGTTTGAGCCGCTTTAGTCACGCCATTGGAAATGGTTCCATTCATTTACCTAAAAGGAGTTCTATTTATGTGACAGTTGGCTAAAGTAGGCTGAAGTCGTTTCAGTCAGATCATCGGAAATGGAACTATGCAATAATAGAACCGTTTCCAAGGATAAAGTTCCAATAATGGAACTCTTTAAAGGTAACTAAAAGGAGCTCCATTAATGAGACGCTTAATTTCAGTAGTACGGCTAAAGTCGCATAGAGACACTACCTTAAGGTGATATCAATAGAGAGTCATGTAATATAAGCTAAGTAACTAGGCGCGGTATTGAAACCATTACCTCGACATTGATTCATAATTTGCTGAGATGGAAGTGACCAACTCCTTTAGAATTATCAGTTGCATGCACGTTATCCAACGGTTAATGGAACGTCTGCCAGCAAGTGGATGAAGAAATTTATTACGGCTTGGACTTGTCTATCATAAAGGACATGATCCTTTCACACATCGAGAAGAGAGGCAATTCAAATCATTTAACGCCATCAAAATCTTATAAATGCTATGATCTCATTCAGACTTCTGTTACAAACGCATAATGTTTTTAAAGATTCCAAAACTTTTTCGTTTCTATAATATTTTTTTGTTGACCCTGATCTCTTATTACAATCGATTCTAGAATAAATATTTCCGAACCTTCTTGTTTGAATATCTTCTAGCGAGTCCTTATCCTTTTTTCTTTTGCCCTTCTGTTGAATCAGTTATTTTTCCTTTGTCGAATTCTTTAACCCATGGAAGGAAAACCCTCATCCGCTGTCAAATTAAGGGCTTTTCTTCCGAGGTAGTGGGTTAAAGAGATGAGGGGCCTTCTCTATCCATCCCTAAGAAAAACGAATCCCTTCACTACCGCATCCCTTTTTCCTTTTTCTTAAAAAAAATCCTCTTTTTTTCAAGAAACAAACAAGTAAAAAGTAAGAATACCTGAGTTGAAACCATCTTGAAATAATCAATCCCTTCCAACCTTTGCTCTAGACCCGTTCTTTACACGTTGTTCCCCCGTTTTATTTTAGTAACGCACAACAACCAAAAAAAAACTTCTCTTCCCTTATCCATCCCTTTCCTGGTTTCGTTAAACCCTTAACTTCGTTTAAGGTGAAAAACATCTTAAGAAAAACAAAACTATTTTCTTAAAAAATTTCCATCCTTAAATTTCCAGGACACAAAAGAAAACATCCAAATTATTCTAAAGCGTTTCTCTAAGTTTCCACGGCCCGAGTCCTATATCCGCGTCTAAATCTTCCGGAATTGACCGCGTAGAGAGAATTTGTGAATCCCTACGTTACAGACTTAATACAGGGATCATTCTCAAGGAAGCTACTTTTGGGTCATTTTTAAGGAGGGCCTGGATGGGTCGGAGGCTAGAGCGCTCGCCTTGCGATAAGGCACTTCAACCAGCCTTGAGCAGGGTCAGAAGATGGATGGGTCACCGCTTCTGACCACGCAGCTCTGGGTTCGATTCCTGGACCGGGTCCCCCGCTCAATGTCCAACCAGCATTGTTAAAACAAATGGAAAGCTCCTCGAAAGAGTGGCACCACGAGTTTCGGCCTGGAAACCATGATGATGACACTCTTGGTTGTTATAGAACTAGGAGGGGAGTCATGGTTAACGACCATATCGTCACACGAGTGTGAGAAGTGAAGTGTGTCCCTAACCCGGAGTTGTTCTATGGGCCCACCTAAGTGACCTGCGTCTTCGGGTGTAAAAGCTCCCCGGAATAAAAAAAGGATAATTTAAAAGCGCCATTTAAAACATGGCATATCTGTTTATATCTACGGTAAATTCCAAAGAACACATTTTTAAAAAAAATTCGAACAAGTACTAACAACATCATGAAATTCTAAAGTTTTAGTCTCAAAAAATCACGCAGATACCGAAGTTTCATTTCTAGTATAGCCAGCGAAGTGGATTAAATTACTTAACACGTCTACTCGGTCATTAATGATACAAGAGTGGTACGAGATCATGAGTTCGAACCCTCGCCGTGATGCTCTGATTTATACGGCTCACTAATGACCACTAGGGTGTCACGGCCAAAGGCCGATTTGAAGAAAGTTCTTCTAATTTATAAATTTATCTAAATATAAAAGCTGTTAAAATAATTATTAAGATGATTATTTATGTAAAAATTATGTATTTGTATATTTTTCTTCAATAAATGGCGATTGATTGATTGATTGACTAATGCCCACACCATACTCGCTTTGTCTGAAACAGATTTCTGTCTTGGAATTTTTGAAATCGGAGACATAAAATATTTTCGTTCTTTAAAAACGATCACATAGCTTCCGTTACTTTCGGTAAGCTCGGAAGACAAATTAATATCAATTTTTCTATCTGCCACGTGTTGTCAAATTGTCGATAGAATTCTTCCATTCCAAGATTGATAGGTCCATTGCATTTTTATAGTATATTAATTCTAGATCCAATTCTTGTATGATTTTCTAAGGAAGGAGAGATAGAAAGTGAGACATCCATGAATAGCTGAAACGCCGAACGACCCAAACAGAGAAACCTTATTTTACTTTAACGAAAAAAAAGGGTAACCAGAGAGATCCTTCTTTCAATTTTTCACCACTCTTTTCCCTTGAAGGTAAGAATGGAAAGGGAAGATCGTCCTTACTTAATCTCTCATACAAGAGTTTTCCAGCCCTTTCTTCACAATTCCTTATTCTAAAGGATCCTTTTTTTTGGAATTGAGGAAAAAAAGGGAGAATTGTAGAAAACGTTACAAGGAATTTAACAGAAGCAGAAGGCTAAAGGATCAACATCTTCTTAAATTCTTGGATTCAAGGGAAGAAGGTAGAAAAAGGACAACAAAACGAATAAATAAATAAGGAGAACCTTTGATTCACTGCAGAAAGTTTTTCCCTCCAAAAAAGATTTTTTTGGAGGGAAAAAATGTTGCATCTTATAATTTAAGATGCATCAATTGCAAAGAAATGGAAACAAGTGAATTCTCTTTAAAGAGAGAGAAGAATTACAAACAGATAACCCCCAAAAGAGGGATATCTTAAAAAAAGATATACAACCATTTTGTTAAACGGGATAAAAGAAAGATAAATAAACGGACAAGAAGTGGAAAAACAAACCAAGCTAAATGGTTTTTTTGTTATTTAAAGAATGGGGGACATCAATGAATTTCATTATGCTAAGAGGGTATAAGGGGTCACTTTCTTAAAAAGAAAGCCCTTTCCAATGCTCCCCAAATCATTGGACGACAAACGGATGGTAAACAACAAGTAAGTGATGGATATCCACTTTAGATGGGGAAAAAGGGACTAGAATGACACAATATCTGAGTTAAAAGAATGGTGGGGGGAAGAATTTCGGACGAAATTCGGGGTTTTTTCTCTATCCCTTCAGAATCTAATGGCTATTTTCATTGCATGAGAAAAAAAGGGTGGGGTGAAAAAGGGATCCTGATCTTCTATTGCTCTGTGACTGTAAATTTCCTGCTAGCCAAGGACCTTTTTTTTGTTTTCTTCCTTATCCCTTTTTTTGGCTTTTCTCTTATAGTTCATCCTTTTTTTTAGTAACAAGGGATGAAAAAAAACGGCAATGCNACTCCCCTTATAAAAAAACCAGAGGGGAGTAACAATCTAAAATATGTGTACGAAATGTTCTTCTTTAGACTGTTACTCCCCATATAAAAACAGAAGTGTGATATTCCTTTGTCTCAAAGTACATTGGACTAAACACCCCTTTGTCTTAATAGTTATTTAGTTAGTCATTTTTATTCTAAAAAAAACATAGGTGAGTAACAACCTAAAGAAGCACCAAAAAAAACGTTTTAATGAAAAACCATTAAGAAAGAAACAATACTCTATTTCTCGTGCTAGTTCATACCAGTTTTTTTGGAAAGTGGCGTTTGACCAAATTACAAAAAATAAAAAAAAAATGAAATAAGCAATATTTCAAAATAACTATCTTGATATTCAAACAATATTATCGGTATTGCTAAACAAAAAAAAAAAGCGACGTCTGGAGGGAAAAATATTGTTTTATTCCTTCAAATCATGAAATCAACCAAAAGAAAAATGTAGTAGAAAACCAAAATGTCTTCAAATAAGAGATTGGTCGTATGAACTCTTCTTTTTCAAACGACTTCAAAGCTCTTTTGTATTTCTATTACTTCAAATTTGATAGTTATTTTTATTTAATTTTCTTTTATTCCCTCTCCCCTGTCTCATCCGACTGACCTCTCTCAACTCTTTCCTTCATAGGGTTGACCATTTTTCCACCCCTTTTTTTTGAGGGTGGAATTTTTTTGGTTAAGAAAAAGAAACGAAAGAACGGCCTTCGCCTCATTTGACTTTGTTTGAAGGGGAAAAACCCCCAACAAGGAATAAGGGTTGAATTCTCACAAATTCCAAAAAAAATAATGGATAGCTTGAAAAGGTTTTTTTTCCAAAAATTTTTAACCGGATCCAGAGAATCGGATATCCTACTCTTATTAAACAAAATCCCTACAATTTTAGGGAAAAATGTTGAATGAAAAGGTAACCTCAATCCATTTTTTTGTTCTGTCTTCAAAAACAGGGAAAAATGGTAACAATAGGAACCAAGGGGTTTTTACAGGAAGATACCTTAAAATTATACTAAACCTATCTTTACAAACCAGCTTCCGTAGCTTGACGTTTGTAGACAATTGACTCCAAGAACAATTTCTGTAAATTTGTAGGGTTTAAGCGATACTACAAAATAAAGTCACAGTCAAAAGCTGAAAAGTAGCTGAAAATAGGTTCCTTTTGGAAAAAAATAGCGTTTAACATATTAAATCCTAAAACAATGTGATAAGTAATGAATGTTATTAGTGGCAGATCAAGCCTAAAGATTTAAATCAATAATATTATTATTAAAGAAGAAGAAAGAAATTAACGACAATCCATGGCTAAACATTCTAATAATTATTATCCTTGGAGAAATTAATGGCAATCCATGGCTAATCATTCTAATAATTATTACCCTTAATAAAGAAGAAGGGAGAAATTAATGGCAATCCATGGCTAAACATNATTTTTTGGGAAAAAATAAAGTTTGTCTGATCTTTATAAAATTAGTCATGCTTAAAAATAATAAAAATACAATACGAAAGTAGTCTTGGAACTTTCCCTCCAAGACTGTTAGCAATCCATGGCTAAACATTCCATAATTATTATCCTTAATAAATATGAAGGGAGAAATTAATGGCAATCCATGGCTAAACATTCTAATAATTATTATCCTTAATAAAGAAGAAGGGAGAAATTAATGGCAAACCATGGCTAAACATTCCAATAATTATTAAACTATTTTTAATTAATTTAAAATATAGTTAGAGTTAAAAATCTAGATATCGTAAGCAGTGCTTAGACAACCTACTATTCCTCTTGTCTTATAAGTCTTATACAGAGTTACCTCCTATGGAGTGCAGCAAAATCTTTAGATTGTTACTCCCCTTATAAAAAAACCAGAGGGGAGTAACAATCTAAAATATGTGTACGAAATGTTCTTCTTTAGACTGTTACTCCCCATATAAAAACAGAAGTGTGATATTCCTTTGTCTCAAAGTACATTGGACTAAACACCCCTTTGGCTTAATAGTTATTGAGTCAAAGTCATTTACATTCTAAAAACACACAGGGGAGTAACCATCTAAAGAAGTGCCCTACTTTCTAATGTTGTTATCAGTTGGAGTTTCAGCTTCTTAACTTCCTGCAAAAATCACGCTGCACAGTTATCAGTTATAGCAACGTGTGAAAGTGAAGCAAGAATTAGGCTCTTTTTTGTGGGTTCGGCATATTGCACTAATCTGATGAGGTACCTACTTCCTTCCTGTCCACCTTAAACGCTTTCAAAACCAAGCTTCACTATCCCCTCTACCTGAGGATGGGTGAGTCATTGCCCTTGAATAAGTTCATTTGCCCACTAGGCCTAGTACAGTACTCATGGCCCATTGTAGTTATACAGTAACGATCTTTGACTCACCCTGCATTATTATTAATTTTAATTGAAACTCTGTGTGTTCAGAAATAAAAGTACCAAATTGATTAATTTTATATTTTTTGTTCAGACTAATATCACGACTGGTATCACTGACATCTTGAAGAACAAATAAATGATCACAAATTGTGATAATCTGTTTTATATTTGAATTTAATTCTTGATGACATATTGTAAGAATAGCTAAACTATTCTTACGATATGTCAAAATCCAAACAGAAATTCACAATATATTTAGGTTCATGTTTCTGTTGATACATAATATTGTCAATGTATTTCTGTCTGTTGGTTCTATGTGTGTTATTCTGTTTGTAGAAAGAAGTGAAACTGATCAGCAGGATAAAACTGAACAGCAGTTATAGAATCCGAAATCATTTCAACTCTTTTAGTTTATTATTAATTTACCATCTGAACACCACAACTATTTGAGATATTAAATTTTTTTTTTTTTCTTAACAAAACAAAACATTATTTATTTTATTTCTTAAGAAATTATGTTTTAATTTTATAGTTAAGATTTGTCTTTGGTCCTACCTAAAACTAGCCTGAGTTTTATTATCAATCTAGTAAAACAATTTACAGTTCTAGTTCTTATCTTTAATTTAAAAAAACGTCAAAAATTACCTCTTTTATTTAGCCTAACATAACTGTGCACTGATTGAGTAAAAAAAAAAAAAAAAAAAAATAAACNACTCATTGATTTTCACAAAAAAACTCGATACAAACAGTTACTTTTATTAAATAAACATCAAATTAGTTATGTTAAATGTAAACAAACTCGCTAATCGTGTGTAAAGTTGATAATTCTTCTTCTTTACGTCACTAGAGTGGAAAAAAAGAGGAATTGTTCAAAACAATGAGACACGCATGCGCAATTAATACAGGTGTGTAAAGAATCACTTTCTACGAATCTAAACAGAGATGTATTGTTTATATTACGCATCAATCGTAGATAAAATGTTTCACACTAATGATCTCATCGAGTAGATGAGTAAAGTGGTCGGATAACCCGTCCTGTAATGACCCAATGAGCTGTCGAACGGGACTAAAATACCCAAAGAAAAAAAAATAGCTTTTTATCAACTCAAATTAGTTTAATCTTTTTTTATAATCGAGTAGTGTCCCGACGACGGGCAACTCATGATTTATAATATAAGAATGGTTTATAACGTTAAAAATTGATGCGCCATAAACTGGGTTTGAACCAGTGAACTCAAGCACATGAAGCAGTAACTCTACCACTGAGCCATCCCACTGTAATTCCTAACATAAAACTTACTATTTAAACAGTAATATCTATTTAAATATTTTAATTATAACTAATTATCTCTCAGCTCTTTTTTTCAACCATATTTATTCTGCCCGTTGCCACGGGCTTAACGGCTAATATGTGAATAAACCAAATAGAAAACACAAAACCAAGTTCTCAATTTAGATCTATTATATAGGGTGGACCAAAAATGAGTCCAACTGTGACAGTTTTACCCTTTTAACTGGTTTTCACCTGGTTATTACATTTAAAATTAAGAATATTTATGTTTATTTTAAAACTAAATGTTATAATTTCTTTGTCTCATTAACTTTTAGTACAGATATATTTTTTTTTCTTTTCCATTTAATCTTCAACGAAAACTAACCTTTAATTATTTTGTCCTGTTCTTGTTTTTTTGTTATTTAACAGTACTCTGTATTAATTGTGTTACATCATTTTTATTATTGTTTTTCGTTACTAGTTTTATAAAGGTCGAAACTCGGACTTTTGTCCCTTGAGACTTCCATGTTTTTTATTTCTTTTTTGCGTTTATCAATATATATCTTTAGAACTTTCAACGGGGGTAGGGGGGATTAAACTTAACCTAGCATTTGAGGGTGGTAGACAAATTTCCTTAAGTTTGGTTAGAGGAGCGGCTAGAGGTTTGTTATTTATACATAGTTAGTGGTGGTTAGAGATGGTTAGATGTGGTTAGAGGTGGTCAGAGATGGTTAGAGGTGGCTCTAAATCTCAGCTTGGCAGGTAAAATATGAATTTACCTTAAACTGATCAATGTGTGTTTGATTTATACATAGTTTGTAAAGCAGGGTTTACACGAATCGACTTCATATTACACATTTATAAGTAAAACGATAGATTTAATTTAAATAATGCATACAAATCCGAAATGATCTTGGCTAATTCATATTGTACGTGCCAGAGAAAATTTCTAAAGGGTGGTTAAAGGTAAATGTGTCTCTAAATCTCGGTCAGGCACTTACAATATGAATTTACTATGATCTTTTACTATGAATAATTGGGGCAAATTGTTCACAAACATGTTAGAAGATTTTATCATTATTCCTTTTTCTTCTTTGTTAATACTTTCCGGCCTTTTCACGTCTAATGATGGGAAAAAGAGCTCAAGCGAGAGATAAAGCAATTTCGAAAAAAAGTGGATACCAGCAGGAAAGGAAAATTTAAAAGAAAAAGTTCGCTAAGAAAAGTTTGAGTGAAAAAAGGAGAGAAAAACAGATCTGAAGATTGAAGAAAACATAGGCATCAAACCTTGGACGAGCTCTAAAACCTCCAAACAGCCTATTACCGGATTTACCCTTTAGAAAAGGAGCTTATAGGGCAGAGTACAAGGGTCTCTTCAAGTAGAGAAGGAATTACTATGAGCGGAGCAGCCCTTTAAAATTACTAACACTCACATACACACTTGAAGTAACCCTAAACCGAAGGGGGGGTTTAGGGTCGGTGGTAACCAGTGGTTACGGTTTAGTTCAGGACGAGGAGAGTAAAACCCCATCCTGAGATTCCGGAAGGCTCAAGATACCCTCTCTCTTCTTGCAAGCGGTTAAAATCCGAATAATCCTTCCTTACCGTTAACCTTCAACCCGATGTTCGTATGGAGGGGGGGACGTTTACCAGGGTTAAGGGTCGGACGAGGGAATACTGTAGAATCTTTAACCTACCTCCTAGACCCTCGTACTCCATCACGGAGTTACCGAACGCATGCTAATGGACAGCGCTATCTCCCAGCAGGAAAAGAAAAAACACCAGGTTAAGGATACTGGTTTACCGGACGGATTTTCCTCGACAACGAACACTCTAAACTCTTAAACCATGGGAAAATCCGGCTTGCCTTTACACACCTTACCCGTCTAGACCTTCAAAACCGATACAAAAGGGTTCACGAATACAGCAGAAATAACCAAAATCTCCAGCAATGGAAAATACCTTGAAATCTTCCACCTAAAAAGGAAAATCGACATTGCAACGTACACGTATCCGACCTTCTCCGCAAATTCCCTTGCGCGATAGGGTTTTAAAAGGACAGCCTGTTCCGAAAACCCGATTCAGATTACTTCCCCCGGATTGGTGGGATTTCAGCTACATCCCCCCACTCGGATCTCCCACCAATCAGTCCCTTTAGTTTAATCCTTTTGGAAACCAACTCGACCGAACAAACATATATAATTCAAAAGGAGATTTCGCCGATTAAACTTGGGACGTTTCCCAACACATTACACTTGAACCGTAAGACTAATACATAATAAACTTTCGGCTATCTAACATGCATTAAATTCAAATAACGTTTTGGCTTAATTTGACCTTATCTGCAGATGGGGTACTGTATAACTGTTTAAATTTCAGCTAAACAAATTCACGCTATTTTGCCTTTTCAAAAAGCTAATAAATTAAATTTACTTTAATAAGTTATAAGCTTCTCTTTATTAAATAAAGCTATTTATAATTTAGTAAATTTTCTAAAAATTTAGCAAAGCATACATATTGTTAAGAATGTATTAATATTTATTGGGGAACATTAGTGAAATTTTTCTGTATCATTATTTATGATGGAGATTTGCGTTTTATACGCGTTTCAGAATAATCAATAGGCTATCATAACATGACGCGAGAAAAGTTGGTTCCAAACTAACTTCCTCGCGTCAAATATAACCAGAATGAAACCTTCCCGTCCTCTTTCCTCTTGTTTATATTTCAGGTTTCTGTACAAAGTAAAAAAAAACCTTATACAACGGCTCTGTCCGTTGGCTTGTTTCAATTCTTAAACTACTATAGATAGAAACATAAAATTTGGCACACAGGTACATCATGACATTTTAGACAACTAGACAAATTTTGGAGTTTTTACACTTAATATTTCCAATATGGTGGGCGACTAAAAAAAAGTTTTTAGTTACTATGGCATGTTATACATCAACTTAAAGGTCTTGAAGTGTAGAAAAAGAATATGCAACTATTAAAATAACACACGTAATATTTTCAAGATGGCGGCCAATATGGCGGATGACTAAAAACAACAATTTAGTAACCATGGCATATTATACATCAATTTAAAGGTCTTGAAGTGTAGAAAATGAATATGCAACTATTAAAATTTTAAACTTGATATTTTCAATATGGCGAGTGGCTAAAAAATGTTCTAAGTTACCATGGCATGTTATACATCAATTTAAA
>KZ652201.1:50674-78710 GCA_001010745.2 Gerris buenoi
TATATGTGAGAAAATATATGCTGTTAACTTAACTATCTTCATTGACTTCATCCTTCAAGCGCAGATGATGACAAATTGCGAATGTAAGCTTGCTCTGACTTAATAAAGCTAATGTAGAGAGAGTCATTACCTGACAGTACATCTGCTTTAAGGTAAATAAGTTAGATAATATCTCCCACATCAAAGGCTTTCTCAAGTCAGAGATCAGAACCAGCATTCAATTGCAAGCTGTCGTCATAAGAGCTAGAGGGATAAATACAGCAGAAGGAGGAGTCAGCTTATTATATAACTAGTCAGGGCAGTTAACTTAGCTATCCTCACTGACTCCATCCTTCAAGCGCTGATGATAACAACTTGCAATTGTAAGCTGGTTTCGGGTAAACGGGGTTTTAAGGCCATTTTCGTCATTATATGACTATAAAATCTGCTTTAAGGAAAATACGTCATCAGAGAGTGTCTCCCTCGTCATTACCTTGACTAAATCAAAACCTGCTATCAAACGCAAGCGGTCATCATCAGCGGTGGAAGGATGGATTCAGGTAGAACTAAGATTAATGTATAATTAATCAGTAGTCAAGACTGTTAACTTTACTATCCTTACTGACTTTTAGTTCAACCTGACTCTAATCGTAATACTCAAATTTATTTGTTCATTTATTGCATTTTAGGAGTGAACAATAGTCAAACTAGTTTTAAACGTATCTTTGTATAAGACATAAGTGGAAGAAGGCTAAAGGCTGTTTACAATCTAAAGGTCCAGAGGTGTAGGTTATAGTGTCGAGGTGAAGGTGTAGGCAAGGGTGAAGTTGCCCTGGCCCTGCCCAGATGTCACCTTGTTGCCTTCACTAAAAGGGTTTCCATGTACCTGCTAAAGCCAGGCCACACCAAGTTAGCAATCTATATAAAGTCAATGATGCCCAACACATGAACTGCGTATCTTTACAGTATCAACTTCAATATTTCCTGTCCAGTTCTATATGTGCATGTTATATCTATTATATATTATCTTTTATCTTTTATCTTTTATGTATACGTATACATATATGTGAGAAAATATATATGTATATACCCTGGTGACGCAGAAGTCAATCTAGGGTTTAGGTTTAGTAATATGTTTATACAACTATGTATATTATATACATGTTTCATTGTTTAATGGGTATCACAGTAGAAGCAGTATAATTGGCCGTAAAATTGGCATGTTTAATTGGATCAATGATCATACACTGAAATCTTTCTTAAGAGCTACCAGAATGCCACTCATGGATCACATAAAATTAATCATACTAGAACATCTACCTCTCAAGCTCTGGGTTCGACTTACGCCGGTAATTTGTGTTTTTGATTACCTCCAGAAATAAACTGCAATAGTTTAATTCTCTTTTTAAACCTGACTATTTTTAAACTATACATCGGAACTAATGGATTTGCTTATCTCTTGAGTGGTACACAAGAAAGAATGATTAACTTCAAAATATACACTATGACATATCCTTAAAAATAGTATGTCTGAAAATTCAATGAAAAAAATTGATATTGTGAAATTGCAACCACCTCCTTGGGCCAACTTATCAAACTTATCAGCACGTCAATACAAAGTTGTATCGTCGAAAACAAAACTATTCGTTATTTTGTTATATGTTTTTAATATATTGTAAAAGGATTGAACATTTTTTAAATCAAGTTGTGAAACTGTATACTGGATTATTTCTGAATCTATATACAATAAACATACCATACAATATTAATATGAAAGAAAGTTGCTGTATGTTTGTCATTTATACAAATCTACAGTTTTATGCCAGAAACATCAGATTAGGGAACATTTTTGGTTCCGGGTCTGTCGCTAAATGTTTACGATTTTAGCCCATTGTTGGTCCCATATAACTTTCAACCTTCTGCGCCTTTTTTTTTCACTTCCGCATGTGCACAAACATATATGTATTTACACCTACATCTTTAAAAGTACTCATCTGATTTTTAAGAAATTTGGATGGGTTGTCGAAAATAGCCCGCAGATAGCCTCAGAATAATTTAAACTGTCTGCGCTTTTTAAATATAGCGAAATTTATCATTTAATTTCATGTACAAAAATCAAAAGAATTTGACAGATTTAAAAAACGGGGGGAGGGGAATTAAATAAATCAATCATTAATGCATATGAAATAGGACGTGAGGATGCTATGTGCCACNACGTAAATTGAACATACTTTAATGCCAAAACAGCGTAAAAATTTAAAAAAGTACAAAAAATTAAAAAGAAAATAAATAAATAAAAACGGAAAATGTTCTCATAATTATTACGCTACCATCTTGTTTCCTCTAACTTTCAACTCCCCCACTCCTCACTTCTTGCACTCGATATGGTTAATTAGTCAGTTTATTTTAACGAAGAGCAGAAGGGGAAAGGGGAATTACAGCATCTTCAAGAAGAGAGATAATGTTAAAAGGGGGGAAAAGGGGAAAAAGGGGAAAGAGAGAAAGGAAAACGGTGGAAGGAAGTAAGATCAACTTGTTACTACAAGTTTTCAACTTCGAGTAAGTTTTCTTCGAAGAAACTCTTTCATCCTGTTTGAGTAAGTTTCTTGTGGTATATATGATGAAACATCAGACATTAGGGAACATTTTTGGTTCCGGGTCTGTCGCTAAATGTTTACGATTTTAGCCCAATGTTGGTCCCATATAACTTTCAACCTTCTGCGCCTTTTTTTTTCACTTCCGCATGTGCACAAACATATATGTATTTACACCTACATCTTTAAAAGTACTCATCTGATTTTTAAGAAATTTGGATGGGTTGTCGAAAATAGCCCGCAGATAGCCTCAGAATAATTTAAACTGTCTGCGCTTTTTAAATATAGCGAAATTTATCATTTAATTTCATGTACAAAAATCAAAAGAATTTGACAGATTTAAAAAACGGGGGGAGGGGAATTAAATAAATCAATCATTAATGCATATGAAATAGGACGTGAGGATGCTATGTGCCACACAAATTGACCGATTATGTTAATGGGAATTTATGTTTTTGACTAGTTAGGTTGGTTTGTTTGTAGGTGTCTAAATAGGTTTCCTTGTAAGTGTGTGGACTGGCTTAAGAGAATACTAACCTGGCATTTGCCTAGTTAATTGAGGAAATCACCAGAAAAAACCTTCATTTAGTGAGGCTAACAATTTCTTTTAATTATGCTGATACTAATAATTTAATTTGTTTCTAAAAATTTTATAATAACTAAACTTACGAAATCCAAAGCCAAAAATGAATCTTACCTGCAACAAAGAGAAAACAAATAATTAATAAATTAATTTTAAAAGGAAGTATCAAAAGAAAATATATAAAAGGACAAGAGAACTAAAAGACTTTGGTTCAGCATAAAGTAACAGGTCTCTCATACTGTGTGGTATTGTAACATCTCTAAAGCTAGAATTTTGTGTGTAAATAAAATCTTTTGGTGCCTTTTAAGAATATGTGGTCGGCTAAGTTCGTCTGCGGGACATAGCTTGTCAATAGGGATTAAAAAAAAAACTGGTGGAGAGCGGCCATGTCNCCTGAAAGTCTTCGTGTTTTGACAATAAAAGAGAAACATACGAGAATAGACGATAGCTTCATATAATTTGGAGAAGAGAGGAACTAAATAATTGTTTTGCTAAACTAAGAAATGTAGAGATATAACAAAAAGTATGAACCCAACATTACCTGAATAAGGTAAAAATGAATATTCTAATTTAAGCATGTGGAAGAGAAACAAATAGGTTGCATAAGGTTGAAACTTATGACCAACAATGGGACCAATAATGGGCTAATTATGACCTACAATCCAAATTTCAATAAAATAATTAAGAAAAGTAGTTAAGATAATATGTTGGTTTGCAAAAATTGAGCGACAGACCGACAGACAGACACGGAACCAAAAATATTCCCTAAAACAAACCTCCAAAATTTAATCTTCAGCATGCGATTCATCGCCAGCTTATGAATGAACCCAAAGTGGGGAGTCAAAATAGTGAGCCTAATTCCAATAGTGATATCGCAATAGTGAGCAACCTAATTGAACCTACTCAAGAATTTAACACTGCAATGAAACAAAATTACTTATTTTTGGTCTGGGGGCATAATTCACCAGCTTAATTATTCATAATGACAAAGAAAATCCAGAAATTAATTTGAGCTTAAAGGAATAACAAAAATTTCTCTCCACGTAAATTGAACATACTTTAATGCCAAAGCAGCTTCTTTTGCCATGATAATTGCCTTTTAAAATTTGTCAATTGTTTACCTACTTGTGTCAGTTTTAATTGTTATGTAAGTATGTGTAAGGCACTGATGATGATGATGGCCTTTTGAAGGCTGAAAGCTGCTTTGGGATAAAAGTTCTTTCAATTTACTTGGAGGGACAGTTTGTGGTTATTCATTTAAGAAGACCTCCTCATAATTTGAGCGTGTTCATCTAAAAATTATTAAGGGTGCGTTCGGAATCACTAAAACGGTCAACTCATTAGGGAAAAAATGATTAAGGGTGCGTTCGGAATCACTAAACGGTCAACTCATTGGGAAAAAAATGATTAAGGGTGCGTTCGGAATCACTAAACGGTCAACTCATTGGGAAAAAAATGATTAAGGGTGCGTTCGGAATCACTAAACGGTCAACTCATTGGGAAAAAAATGATTAAGGGTGCGTTCGGAATCACTAAACGGTCAACCCATTGGGCAACCGGAGGTTTGTTGTGGTTAGTGTCATGGTGGCTTCAAATAATCTTGTCACCGAAAGGGACCGTTTGAAGGCAGCAGTCAACCGAAAAGGTTATAAACAAAGAGAGGTTATAAATTGGTTGATTTGGAATAGAAGTGCAGCTATTGGGATTTCTCAAGTGCAATAACTATTGTAGCTGCACTCCTGTTGGATAAATCTATTTATAGCCATCATTCCTTTCCTTTTTCCTTCTGCTGAAAACTCTGATTGCACCATAGTAACGTGATTTTCAGCAGCATCTTCCTCCTGAAACCTTGCACCATTCACATCCTCATAGGGGTTCTCTTTTAGTTTGTTACCCACCTTTATTGATATGCATAAAATGTTGAAAGTAAATGACTATTATGACAAAGGAACATTCAATCTAATGTACCAAGGGGCAAAGGAATATCACTTTTTATGTTTTAGTTTTTAAATATGCTGATTATTAAGTCCAAAAAAATTACCCACCAAATTCATCTGTTTCAAAATAAAAAATCGGTCCGAGACGAGTTCATAATAACTCACCCCAGTGAGTTATTATGGACTCATTTTTATCAAGATGTATCATTAAAAAAACTTCTCCTCGACGAGAAATGGAACCCGGCCTCTCATTGTCCACGTTTAAAGCTATTTTCTTAGGAACTAGATTTTTCCCGGGAAAACGGCTTACATTGTTAAGAATCTTATTTAAATGGACTACATTTTAGAAATTTTTAATCATAATCCTCAGAACCCTTTCCGAGAAATACTTGTTTTCACGTTTTTTCAGAGTTTTTGGGGGAAAGCGCCTCCAAATTGGAAGCTACCATTAATTTCTCGATTTCACGCGTCTGCAAAGAAGACAGAAAGACAGACATTTGAGTGACGCCTTCTCCGTTTTACGGTACAATCAGATCTCCATTTTCCGATTAGATATCGCGTCTTAAACGAGGCCTTAGATAAATGGATGTTTTAATGGAGAAAGCATACACCAGGTAGTTTGTAACTACCTGGATAAGAAACTACTGCAAAATATAAAAAGACTAATAAACACTCAGATTCATTTTGATGGAAACAATAACAAGTCTAGAACGATTGAAAACTTAAAACGCTCAGTTGAACTTTGATTTGAATGAAAACGCTTTAAGTAGACTAAAGTAAATGACAATGTGAAGACATGGCATCAAAAGTAAGCATGTTGTGGATAAGTAAGGGGGGCTTACAAGTTGAATGAGAAAGTTCTGAGTTTCTCCTTGAGACACGCCTTCATGGAGGGGGACTTCGGAAAACTTCCCTCATCGAGGCAAGGGAAATTCTCCAGCAAACAGGTGTCATCCTTTCCGCCTCATGAGGCAAGCACCACGAATTAAACTAATAAAAACAGCTTGACAACATGACAACTAAAATGTATTGTTTTAGCATTAAAGGAAAGAAAATGCGATTATCATTAAGTTAACAAGCTTAAATACAGAAATAGTTGTTTAAGATTTTGTGGGACTTGATTGTCGTCAATCTACTTGAGTGATGGGTTGAGATTTAATTAAAGGACCAATTAAATGATCCAGTAACAGAATTCATTGCTGGACAATGCCCAGGTCATTATTGAACTTGAAACAATTAAACGGGTAATTTATGACCTTGGAGACATTTTAAATAGAAAGTCAAAGGGAAGTGTAGTAGACACCTAGTTCGGACACAATCATTCATGACCTGGACACTGACCAAATCATTTTTTAACGCGAAGACGTCGAGGGAAAAAAGGGTGGTATTTATTATATGCCTAAAGGGGGATATATCAAGGAGAGCCTAGGCCTGCCAAAGAGCTTACAAAATCATAAGAAGAAAACTAACCCCGTGGAGCAACAGTCCATGGAGAGCCTATGCCTGCCAAAGAGCTCACACACTTATATGCGGAAAACTAACACTGTGGCGTAACAGCCCACGGAGAGCCTATTGAACTGGCTTAAATAAAATAGAACTAAAATTAAAGATGAACTAGACCAAAATATTAGCTAAGAAAGGAACATTAGGATCCAATGGAACTACTACGAACCGAGAGAATGGAGGAAGTCCAGCATTTCTTATTAAAAAGAACTTATGATCGAGACCAATGATTGTCCTAAGAATTAGGATTCTATGCTCACCCCCTAAAAGAAAAAGCTTGAAGGATACAAATTGATATACTTTAAAGTTTTTTTAAAGACACGTTCGATTGAATTTACCCATTTCTATTCTTCTTATGTAGCCTTAAAAGTGTCAAAGAATTGCATCCGAAAGTTAAAGGTGATGGTCTCGTAGGGTCATGAAATGGTCTCCTCCTGGAAGAAAGAAGCGACGTCCCAGAGCATCATGGAGAGGTGGAGTAAGCCAGGAAAAGTTGACTTTCAATCTACAAGATGGCTACTGGGAAGACCGTCAAACCTGGTCGTCATGAATACAGGGCAACCACTGAAGAGTGGACATGCCCCTAAAAGTAAAGTAAGTATGCTAAAGGTTCGAGCTTCAAACCTGAAGATGTCTACTACGTAGCTGATTCCATTGATAAAACCAAATACACCTCGACTTTATTACTGGACGGGAGAGAATCAGCCACTTTACACATCCACTTGATATCACCAGCACAAAACATATCTAACCTTTTTGACCTTCGAAACAACACCCTCATATGTGTAAGTGGCCTTGGTTTCAGATGAGAATTCGCAAGGATGCTGACCACTAATCTATCCATTTACTCTTTGGGAATATAAGATAAGAATGGTAGACCGCATTTGCAGCCAAAGCTCGTTGCTAGAAACGAGTGGAAGGACATTATTGAAAATTCCAGAGCTCTACAAAGGCGCTATGAAGTAGTAATTTGGAGCTTACAATGTTTTGTCCGAGGCTAGTCTACCATAATATGTAACCGACCAAACCTAATCGAAAAGTTGTCATTTTGTAGTTAAAGTTTAGTTATATTTTTTAATTAAATATTTCCAAGTAAAACGGCACTTTTTTTAGATTTTACTCCCCTTATAAAAAAAACAGAGGGGAGTAACAATCTGAACAAGGTGTATGGAATGCTCTTTTTCAGACTGTTACTCCCCTTATAAAAGCAGGAGTGTGATATTCCTTTGTCCCCAAGTACATTGGACTAAAAATCCCTTTGTCTTAATAGTACTTTAGTCAAAGTCATTTGTATTCTAAAAATCAAAGGGGAGTAACAATCTAAAGAAGTACCGTAAAAATAAAAGTACAGTCTGGATGTCATTGACGGTCTAATTTTTCCATACCACTTCTGCAAGAGTTCAGTGAACTAAACTGTCGGTACAAGCTATTGTTCTTGTATTGTGAAAGGATAATGCTGTTCTTGTAGCATTTGTTGTAAACTAACAACGTGTATGGGTATACAGTACACATTTTATCCAGTTCAATTAATAATGTATCTACGAACTCCTTGGCGCACAGATGTCGCACAAAGTTATGGTCTGCTGTAACTAAAAGGAAGACATCCTTTCTCCTTTTAGACCTTTATAAATAAATTAAATTGTGTAGAATGTTGTGAAAAGAAAGAACGGGGAGAAAAAAACGAGAGTTCAGTTAAAAACTATGTTCAGAAACGAGTTTTTAACTTTTTACTCTCTCTCCCCCCCCCCCTTCAGCATTACAGACTTTTTTTTAGAAAAAAAGATATAAGATGAAAAATCTTCATTCTCCCATTGGGAGATTCTAGATCCTCCTAAAGCTAAAGTAAAACTTCCCAAGTGGGCAACTTTTTTCTCTTTTTTTTTTTTTACTCGAACCATTGCCCCGTAATGTAGGTGAGATGGAGAGGAAAAGGTAGGAAAAAGGGGAGCTTTAATTAAATATTTTAAGGGTGTAAACGCGTGCACAACGGGGAGAGGTTAAAGTGTCGGGAAATTCTAAGCACGTAGTGGCCAAGTAATGATAACCTGAGGGATGTCCGGGGGGATACCCCCTAGCCTACACCTAGATAAAGCAGCGGAGAAGAGTAAGACCTGTAAAAGGTCTCACAAGTTCTATACCCTGTACAAAAAAACTGAGCAAAAGAGGGTGAAAAAACTAAGCACTAGGTAAGGGTTGAAAAAAAGATTAAAAATCAATAGAAAACTAGGTAAACGTAACCATTAAATGAAAGTGAGTAGATGACAAACTTACCAATTTCACATACATAGATGAAGAAAATATATTCTTTATTGAAAAAAAAAGAATTATGTGTGAGACTCTCCTCACGCATTAGAAGTGAAACTTAAGTTCTAAAAACGGCATTAGGCACTTTTTTACTTTAGCACCCCCCTTGGTTCTAAACAATAGTCTGCCCTACGAAAGTCACAAAGATTTGTGTGTTTGTCTCCTCAAGACATTGAGACTCCTGGGGCAGTTTTATATTTAATATTCCTTTATCTTAAAAGTTGATTAGACTAAGGGATATGATCACAATTATATACACAAGTGTGATATTCCTGAGCCTCAATTAGAAATCATCATAAATTAGAATTAAACAATTACTTTGTCCCAAGGTACATTGGAATAAATATCCCTTCGTCTTAATAGAAATTTAGACTGAGGAATATATTATGCTACTCTGTTTAATGTTCTTTTGTCTAAATAACTATTAACACAAAGGGATATAGGGGGGTGCTAAAGTAAAAAGGTACCCGGCATTGCTCTCTTAACATTTCTTGACGATTTTATTATTTTAGAATAAAGAAATAGAGATGTGGAATTTTTATTGGAAAATGAAATATTTTCATAACATTTGAGCGAATATTGAAGAAGGAACATGAAAAAACAATTAGGTACATCTTTTATATAATCGAATAGTATCCCGACGACAACGACAAATCACCTCTAAATGATTTATAACGTTAAAAATTGATGCGCCATATGCTGGAATAAAACCAGAATTCCCTCAGACCTTTAACTAACTTAAAGGAGGTAACCTTTAAGATAAACCAACTTTTTAAATCTTTCACTATTCCCCGTTTTCTTTTGTTTTTACTCCTTATTGGTTCTTTCTTTATTCTTTTATTTAGTTAAAGATAATCCAAGAAAGGCAATAAAAAGGANTTTTTTTTTTTGGAGGTTTAACTGCTGGGGTTATTTTCCTCCGAGAATATTTAGAAAATTAGATAGTTAATTTAATTTACTTTCTTCATTATTAAGTTTTATAAGTTATTCATGTTTAAGATAGTTTAGTTAACTATATTTATTATTTCATTATTTTTTTCAAAAGAATAATAATTATCAGCTGGTTTTGATCAACGTGATAACGTCAATAGCTATTTTTATTCTATTTTATTAATATATACTAGGGGGATCCGCCTCCTACTCGCTTCGCTTGTCAACCCCCGAAATGACGTGGTAGCGGCCGCAGCGCGGCCTACGTGGTATGAGAAGGGATGTAGTTTAGTTATGGAATATGAGAAGGGAAGTAGTATAGTGGCTGAGGTAGTGGGGATAGGCGCAACTACAATCTACTTTCCTTTGCTAGACGAGTCTTGAATCACAAAATTCGTTACCCTGAAATTTGGATTATCCAAGCAAATTTACTCTACCGCGACTACTGGAGCAGTAGCGAGAAGTGAAGAGAGTGAGGCGTGGGGAGGTAGCCGATCGGGAGGGGAGGGGTGGGTAGGCCCTACCAAGCGCGGTAGAGGGAGACCCAATCTATACCAAGAATTGAACTACTCAATTGAACACCTCCTATATCTTCCTATCACCCTGTTCCTCGTGTAACGCTAGTTTTTTGTAACGCTTTTCGAGTTTATGTCCCATAGCCAAGAAATGAAAATGTCAATATTGAATTTGACCTGAAGTCTGCAACGCATTTCTGATTATAAAATTTTGAATTTGGATTCATAAAACTTCGGTGACCTTTTGTAAGCTAGGAATAATAATGCATGCTATAATAATCTTCATATCACCTTCTATTAACTCACACTTATTACTCTTAAACGATTACATATTTTCGAAATAACTTAATTATGAACTCTTTTAATTTTCCTTTCAACACAACCTTAATTTTTTTATGATCCTAAAACANTTCGCTTTAGGGACCTTTTTCCGTCTATATATTACCTTTAATGTTTCTTAAACCTTCCAAGGGATGTAGAAAAGTAGAGGATGTCCTTTATGGATGCTGCATTTATCTAATCTGATCTAATGTGCTAAAACCTTATGCAGAGTGAATTCATCACTTCGCGTTCTCATCTTTATCGGTTTAAGGTATTTCAACTCTAATGCGGTTTAATTTACCATTTATTTGAGGTTAAAATGATGTAGTAAAGCCGTTTAAATGTATCAAGAAGGGATATTGCTTTAACAGGGTTTATCGAGTTGAATTGCCTAGTGATGCTGGGCATACCATGAGATGCCCCCGGTGTGAGGCAACTGTTTGAATTAGATGAATAGAACATGTTGATTTGGGCTCAACACAGTTAGTATTATGTCCCTCTAAAGCTCCCCCTTTTCTCCCCGGACTCATCCTTCTTCTAGAGCGGTATCTAACGCACTCTACACTCAGTTAAAAATTGAGTGACACACAAATTGGCCAACCTCTAGAGGGAAAAAATAAAGCAACTACATTCACCTTCTTATATGGTTATCCAGAGGGAAAATCTGGAGCTCTCATAAAATTTTGAATTTGGATTCATAAAACTTCGGTGACCTTTTGTAAGCTAGGAATAATAATGCATGCTATAATAATCTTCATATCACCTTCTATTAACTCACACTTATTACTCTTAAACGATTACATATTTTCGAAATAACTTAATTATGAACTCTCTTTTAATTTTCCTTTCAACACAACCTTAATTTTTTTATGATCCTAAAACACGATGTTGATTTTTCAGAAAAAGCTTTAAATAAAAGATCGACTTTTCACTTAACTCTGTAGAATTTTAACTTGGACTTTTAAAAGAAAATTTTAACTTTAAAAGTACGTCGTTTAAATAATTCACTGTTTCGCCTCTTTTCGACGCTTTTCACTAAACACAAGTTTTCCTATATAAGAAGTAAAATCTTGGCTCTTTTTTCTTAAATTAGTTTCAGTAGTTAGTATACCAACTTTTTTCCGTCTTTAACCTAATATTATTAATTTTTTTTTTCATAAAAGACGAGCATACTTAATGTTTTAATAGGTGTTACATATTTCATCAATAACTTTACTCGGTTCAAATCCGGCCCGAAGGACCAATCTTTCCACCACTTTCCCTCTCTTTTAATGAACTTCAAATATTCTTCTGATGAAATCTAAAAGAGATGAGTTTCTCGTGAAGCTGTTCACGTATTTCTAATTTTAAACTTATTAACAATTCGCTTTAATTAACAATTTATTAATTTTCTTTGGAAGTGTACCAACATACCAATTCAGTGTATTTAATAATCATCTACCTCCGTGGTACAATGGTTAGCACATATACCAGCTGAATCAGCCCCCCTTCAGCATTACAGACTTTTTTTTAGAAAAAAAGATATAAGATGAAAAATCTTCATTCTCCCATTGGGAGATTCTAGATCCTCCTAAAGCTAAAGTAAAACTTCCCAAGTGGGCAACTTTTTTCTCTTTTTTTTTTTTACTCGAACCATTGCCCCGTAATGTAGGTGAGATGGAGAGGAAAAGGTAGGAAAAAGGGGAGCTTTAATTAAATATTTTAAGGGTGTAAACGCGTGCACAACGGGGAGAGGTTAAAGTGTCGGGAAATTCTAAGCACGTAGTGGCCAAGTAATGATAACCCGAGGGATGTCCGGGGGGATACCCCCTAGCCTACACCTAGATAAAGCAGCGGAGAAGAGTAAGACCTGTAAAAGGTCTCACAAGTTCTATACCCTGTACAAAAAAACTGAGCAAAAGAGGGTGAAAAAACTAAGCACTAGGTAAGGGTTGAAAAAAAGATTAAAAATCAATAGAAAACTAGGTAAACGTAACCATTAAATGAAAGTGAGTAGATGACAAACTTACCAATTTCACATACATAGATGAAGAAAATATATTCTTTATTGAAAAAAAAAGAATTATGTGTGAGACTCTCCTCACGCATTAGAAGTGAAACTTAAGTTCTAAAAACGGCATTAGGCACTTTTTTACTTTAGCACCCCCCTTGGTTCTAAACAATAGTCTGCCCTACGAAAGTCACAAAGATTTGTGTGTTTGTCTCCTCAAGACATTGAGACTCCTGGGGCAGTTTTATATTTAATATTCCTTTATCTTAAAAGTTGATTAGACTAAGGGATATGATCACAATTATATACACAAGTGTGATATTCCTGAGCCTCAATTAGAAATCATCATAAATTAGAATTAAACAATTACTTTGTCCCAAGGTACATTGGAATAAATATCCCTTCGTCTTAATAGAAATTTAGACTGAGGAATATATTATGCTACTCTGTTTAATGTTCTTTTGTCTAAATAACTATTAACACAAAGGGATATAGGGGGGTGCTAAAGTAAAAAGGTACCCGGCATTGCTCTCTTAACATTTCTTGACGATTTTATTATTTTAGAATAAAGAAATAGAGATGTGGAATTTTTATTGGAAAATGAAATATTTTCATAACATTTGAGCGAATATTGAAGAAGGAACATGAAAAAACAATTAGGTACATCTTTTATATAATCGAATAGTATCCCGACGACAACGACAAATCACCTCTAAATGATTTATAACGTTAAAAATTGATGCGCCATAAGNTCCCCCCCCCCCTTCAGCATTACAGACTTTTTTTTAGAAAAAAAGATATAAGATGAAAAATCTTCATTCTCCCATTGGGAGATTCTAGATCCTCCTAAAGCTAAAGTAAAACTTCCCAAGTGGGCAACTTTTTTCTCTTTTTTTTTTTTTTACTCGAACCATTGCCCCGTAATGTAGGTGAGATGGAGAGGAAAAGGTAGGAAAAAGGGGAGCTTTAATTAAATATTTTAAGGGTGTAAACGCGTGCACAACGGGGAGAGGTTAAAGTGTCGGGAAATTCTAAGCACGTAGTGGCCAAGTAATGATAACCCGAGGGATGTCCGGGGGGATACCCCCTAGCCTACACCTAGATAAAGCAGCGGAGAAGAGTAAGACCTGTAAAAGGTCTCACAAGTTCTATACCCTGTACAAAAAAACTGAGCAAAAGAGGGTGAAAAAACTAAGCACTAGGTAAGGGTTGAAAAAAAGATTAAAAATCAATAGAAAACTAGGTAAACGTAACCATTAAATGAAAGTGAGTAGATGACAAACTTACCAATTTCACATACATAGATGAAGAAAATATATTCTTTATTGAAAAAAAAAGAATTATGTGTGAGACTCTCCTCACGCATTAGAAGTGAAACTTAAGTTCTAAAAACGGCATTAGGCACTTTTTTACTTTAGCACCCCCCTTGGTTCTAAACAATAGTCTGCCCTACGAAAGTCACAAAGATTTGTGTGTTTGTCTCCTCAAGACATTGAGACTCCTGGGGCAGTTTTATATTTAATATTCCTTTATCTTAAAAGTTGATTAGACTAAGGGATATGATCACAATTATATACACAAGTGTGATATTCCTGAGCCTCAATTAGAAATCATCATAAATTAGAATTAAACAATTACTTTGTCCCAAGGTACATTGGAATAAATATCCCTTCGTCTTAATAGAAATTTAGACTGAGGAATATATTATGCTACTCTGTTTAATGTTCTTTTGTCTAAATAACTATTAACACAAAGGGATATAGGGGGGTGCTAAAGTAAAAAGGTACCCGGCATTGCTCTCTTAACATTTCTTGACGATTTTATTATTTTAGAATAAAGAAATAGAGATGTGGAATTTTTATTGGAAAATGAAATATTTTCATAACATTTGAGCGAATATTGAAGAAGGAACATGAAAAAACAATTAGGTACATCTTTTATATAATCGAATAGTATCCCGACGACAACGACAAATCACCTCTAAATGATTTATAACGTTAAAAATTGATGCGCCATATGCTGGAATAAAACCAGAATTCCCTCAGACCTTTAACTAACTTAAAGGAGGTAACCTTTAAGATAAACCAACTTTTTAAATCTTTCACTATTCCCCGTTTTCTTTTGTTTTTACTCCTTATTGGTTCTTTCTTTATTCTTTTATTTAGTTAAAGATAATCCAAGAAAGGCAATAAAAGGGAAACCCCATTTATTGTACACCCGTTAAAATATCACCTACATTTATTTTACGACCAATCTGTAAATTGAAATAGGAGGTACTTNTTCCGCATCTAAGAAGAGAGTGGGGGTGGGAGAAAAAACAAAGAGTAAAATCTCGAAGAAGACTTCGTGAAGTGTCTTCAAAAACTAGGTGTGTTAGAAGTGTAAAAAGGTAAGTTTAGAAGTACAGTCATATAAAGTGGGACGGGTGGGGGGGAAATTTTCTATAAAATTTCCCCCCTTTCTCAACAAAGTCATAAGAGAAGGAGTCTTTAATAGCCAAGGAAAATCATTGAAAAGTTTTTGAGGTTTCCCGACCATCTCTCCGCCATTTTCCGAAAAACCCCCAACGTCGTTTAAACATCGGGGAGGATGAGAATACGGTAGAGTTTAAAAGTACTTAAAGGAGAAGAGTGAATATAATAAACAGTTAGGGCCCGAGTATGGTTCCCTGAGTCACACCCTTAAATAAAACTTGACTAGACTTTATCTTAAACACAGGTTCAATATTCACGTTTTAGCCACCGACACACCGGCACCCTATTTACACGAAATTTAACATTTTATTAACGTTTAACGCTTTTCTAAACTTCTCCTTTCTATATTTTCGAAGTCATTTATAAAACATTTTCGGCTTCTCTTTTATTAAATAACCATTTACACTCCTCCCCACTCCTTTTTCTGTGGAAAAACGTATTTTCTATATTACAGGTTTTTGTTAAGGGAAAAGTTTTAGGAAACATTGTACGGGAGGAAATGGGTTTTGAATATTTTTTTCTTCTCATATGCATAATGGAAGTTAACCCTTTTTTGTGTAAAATCTTGGTTAAATTAACTTCTTTACAATGTCATTTTAAACACTTAACATTCAAAAGAAAACATTTATTTAGATAAGTTAGGCCTGATAAATCGAACAAAACGTGTATCGAATAACATCGCGTGTGTGTAGGAAATGTGTGACGATAACTTGAGTAAAAGTACACTGATTTTGGTATAATTTGGTACACAACTCTAGAGTTCGTTAGACAACGTTATCAGCCCAAAGGTTCGCGCGGATATTTAAAATTGGAATTTTAGGACGGAAAAAATTCCAATTTCATCCATTCGATGAGACATACATTTTTTCAAATCTAATTTTTTGTTAGTAAAAACCAACAGCAACACCTTTATGAAGTGTTATAGATCGCTAAAAGTATTTAAGTGGACCTAAACGTTTACAAAAGGTTAAACAACGTATTCACCATTATCTTACGTTGTACTTTTATACTTAGCTGTTATAAAATCCATTCCAAACAACTGAATAAAAAAAACTTTTGAAAGAGAATGGATATTGCACCAAAACATTCATTAAGCATTCAGAATAACTTTTACGGAAAAAAAGTTTTTAACATTTTGAAACTATTTTCTTTTTTTTTCTTAAAGTAAAAAAGATTCACGAAGTCACACGTACTTTTTGTTTTCCGCATCTAAAAAGAGAGTGGGGGTGGGAGAAAAAACAAAGAGTAAAATCTCGAAGAAGACTTCGTGAAGTGTCTTCAAAAACTAGGTGTGTTAGAAGTGTAAAAAGGTAAGTTTAGAAGTACAGTCATATAAAGTGGGACGGGTGGGGGGGAAATTTTCTATAAAATTTCCTCCCTTTCTCAACAAAGTCATAAGAGAAGGAGTCTTTAATAGCCAAGGAAAATCATTGAAAAGTTTTTGAGGTTTCCCGACCATCTCTCCGCCATTTTCCGAAAAACCCCCAACGTCGTTTAAACATCGGGGAGGATGAGAATACGGTAGAGTTTAAAAGTACTTAAAGGAGAAGAGTGAATATAATAAACAGTTAGGGCCCGAGTATGGTTCCCTGAGTCACACCCTTAAATAAAACTTGACTAGACTTTATCTTAAACACAGGTTCAATATTCACGTTTTAGCCACCGACACACCGGCACCCTATTTACACGAAATTTAACATTTTATTAACGTTTAACGCTTTTCTAAACTTCTCCTTTCTATATTTTCGAAGTCATTTATAAAACATTTTCGGCTTCTCTTTTATTAAATAACCATTTACACTCCTCCCCACTCCTTTTTCTGTGGAAAAACGTATTTTCTATATTACAGGTTTTTGTTAAGGGAAAAGTTTTAGGAAACATTGTACGGGAGGAAATGGGTTTTGAATATTTTTTTCTTCTCATATGCATAATGGAAGTTAACCCTTTTTTGTGTAAAATCTTGGTTAAATTAACTTCTTTACAATGTCATTTTAAACACTTAACATTCAAAAAAAAACATTTATTTAGATAAGTTAGGCCTGATAAATCGAACAAAACGTGTATCGAATAACATCGCGTGTGTGTAGGAAATGTGTGACGATAACTTGAGTAAAAGTACACTGATTTTGGTATAATTTGGTACACAACTCTAGAGTTCGTTAGACAACGTTATCAGCCCAAAGGTTCGCGCGGATATTTAAAATTGGAATTTTAGGACGGAAAAAATTCCAATTTCATCCATTCGATGAGACATACATTTTTTCAAATCTAATTTTTTGTTAGTAAAAACCAACAGCAACACCTTTATGAAGTGTTATAGATCGCTAAAAGTATTAAAGTGGACCTAAACGTTTACAAAAGGTTAAACAACGTATTCACCATTATCTTACGTTCAAACGTAACAATTTTAAGAAAACTTAACTTAAACCATTTAACATGCACTGCTATTGAAACATGCATTTAAAATTTCAACCTGATATAAGAAGGCCTTTTAGAGTAGTGAAATGATACATTTTATAATATTTTAAATGGAGTAGTCCGAGGTTTGAGGGTTAGGGAATAGTCCTGTTCCCTCACTACACGGCTCTTCACTACCATCAGCAACATATACTCTTGGAATTTTGTTGAGTACGTCTCCCCCCCCCCTCCCCCTATATATGTGTAATCAATTTTAATTGATAGATAATCTTGTCCTTTAAGGGTAGATGATGATGTAAGTATTATCTTGATTACACTGTGTGAGACGTTTAAATCTAAGGTAAGATATAGGGGAGGGATGTAATCCGGATAATGGGGTTTCGCTTTAGGGACCTTTTTCCGTCTATATATTACCTTTAATGTTTCTTAAACCTTCCAAGGGATGTAGAAAAGTAGAGGATGTCCTTTATGGATGCTGCATTTATCTAATCTGATCTAATGTGCTAAAACCTTATGCAGAGTGAATTCATCACTTCGCGTTCTCATCTTTATCGGTTTAAGGTATTTCAACTCTAATGCGGTTTAATTTACCATTTATTTGAGGTTAAAATGATGTAGTAAAGCCGTTTAAATGTATCAAGAAGGGATATTGCTTTAACAGGGTTTATCGAGTTGAATTGCCTAGTGATGCTGGGCATACCATGAGATGCCCCGGTGTGAGGCAACTGTTTGAATTAGATGAATAGAACATGTTGATTTGGGGCAGCGCCCCTCCTCTGTTTTAGTCTCTAGTCCCTTGGAGGAACTCCGGCGGAGAATGGGAAACAGGCTAGAAACGCCTGTGTATACACACGGTTCAGTACCTTCGTCCGCCTCCCACTTGGAGTTCGGTCTACTGTGTGTAAACTATACCCTCGGGGGCGAGAGTTAATACGATGATTTGTTATTCAAATAAGTTTGGTCCCCCATCCCCCTTACCCACGAACCACCGTATCCTCTTGATGCGGGGGCCAAACCTCCCCTTTAGGGTCCCTACAGACTCCGCCCTCTGTTGACCCATTACGGAACAATTAAGGAGACCCCTTTTCCACATACAGGGCACATATCCGACGTTTGTTCTTCGATCCTATCCTGTTTTTAATCAATTCATGATTCCCCTCCTCCCAACCCTCCTTTTCATCCTAATCGTGAAAACGTGAGTAACCGTTTTGTTATTTCAATTATGCAAAACGGAAAAGTTAGTTATAAATGGAAGGAATCGAAAGTTGTCGTCCTTTAATGTTTCAACCACAAATAACACTAAGTATAGTGAGGAGACCAACCTCTCAGTCAAAAACCCGAAACTATCTAATATTGAAGCCATAACTCATGCCAAAGTTATACCAAAAAAGATTATGACACAAATCAAATGCTGAAGCATGGATGGAACCGACATAAGGAAACCATGCTAACACTGACAAACATTAGCTATTCGATACAAAGCACAACACTACTACATCATTCGTCTGATGCTACATGGTAGTCCCAATCAAGTTACACCCGAGGGTAATGATAATCATAACACGAAGGGCGTATGGGATGTAGTATAAATATAGGCGTCAGCTCGAAGCAACGACTGCTGGAAAATTATTGATAGGCAGAAAAAGGAGATAATGGGCAGATGTAAAAGATATTGCCTCAAGAAAAACGAACCATTCCAAGAGAAGCAGCAGAGGCACCGTGGTATCGTATACATATATGGACCATAGAATGGACATTGTTATTTTATAATTGTAGATGATTATATAGCAAATGGGTCGAAGCAACAACCTTGATTGGGAATCCATAGATTATCAATCAATGGATTTAGAAAAGGCATTCCTACAATCCGGTGTTCATGAGTACTCGTATTCTACCATTTTTGCCGTTTTCAATTCAGGTCTATTCATCACTAATTGAATTATATATATAGAAATATACAGGAGAATTATTAGTTCTTTGTTTCTAAAAATGTAAATAGAATAAACAAAAATAAATGAAGATTTAATTTAAAAGAGGACAAATAGCCACAATGGTCTTATGTTTAGTTATTAAAGTGGTCACCAGGCAGCGCTTCATTGTTCTTCACTTCAAAAGCTTGTGGAAGGGGTGAAGGGAGGGAGATCGCTTATCTTTTCCCTCCATACTGGATCTGGTTACAAAAGCCCGGGGAAAAAAAAGTTCCCTAAAGCGAAGTTTACGCGGGTAGAGATTTTATCCCCTCCCCCCGCCACTTACAATAGGGTTTGTACAGCCCTTTCAAAGTTTACAACTACACATAAACCTTTTTTTTGTGTTATCAAAAACACACACAAGTCCGACACTCGTTCATTTATACCCATTACATCTGAATTATATTGGATGACTTCATACAAAGGATATAAAATAAAAAAAGATAAAAATAAATTCCCCTACCAAATAACATTTAAATGAGTGAAAAAAATAAAATAAATCTACTTACAACCACCTGTTTGATTTAGGTTAAAAAACAAGTGTTTCGCCATAATCCGTATTTAAAAGTGAATAAAAATATTTCGAAGAGTTTATAAAAAAAAAATTGGAGCCAAAATAAAATTCCGTTACCTTCAGTAAGCATGGAATTCGGAAGCAAAAAAGCTAATTTTTAAATGTATTACTTAATTATACCACACGAAATTAAAGAAACAATTACCAAATAATCAACGAATTCAATATAATTACTCCGATTTAATTATGGATTATTTTGTCGGGGGTTATTGTCTGGCCACTTTACTCATCTATCTCGATGACATATCATTTTTACTTATCTATTACTCGATGACATTATCATTTTTACTCATCTATCTTGATGACATCATCATTTTTACATATCTACCTCGATGACATCATTTTTACGTATCTACCTCGATGACATCATCATTTTTACTTATCTATCTCAATGTCATCATCATTTTTACTTATCTATACTCGATGACATCATCACTGTGAAACACGTTCCACCTCTCTGGGATTCGAACTCCCAACCGGGATTTAGACCTTGGTTTACGAGCCGAGTATAATATAATTGTGAACATCAAATGATTTTAGATAGGATCTGACATTAATTGTAGCGGAGAATTGTTATTCATTGCACGTATTAAATGTGTATATTGTATATAGATGGGTAATATGTTCATTCAACAGGTCTGCTAAATAATCCCGCTACTCGGTTCTCTGTTTAATTGAACGATCGTTCTTAAATCAACAGGTTAACTAAATGATCAGTTGACCTAGTTCCCTTTTTAATTGAACGGCTGTTCTTATGTCAGCTTTAACGTTCGTTTATTGATTCCTCAGAAAAACTTTATCTCAAATAATCGAGTCGCAAACGAGCCACAAATAAAAAGAAATAAAAAGTTGACAAATGGACAGATCAGAAAACAAACAAAATTAATCACAAACGGACTGCCAATTTGTGTGGCACATAGCTTCCTCATGTCTTATCACGACCAAATAACATTATTAATTTTATGCTTTATTGATTTTATGCTTAAACTTTATTGATTTTATGCTTACAAATTTGTTAAATTGTTTCCCCCGTTCTTTTTTAATCTGTCAAAATTGTTTTGAATTTTTACATGAATCAAAGTATTCATTTAGCAAAAGCCAAAGAGGGCAGACGGTTCAAATTAATCTGGGGCTATCTGCGGGCTACTTTCAATAAACTATAAAAGTTTCCCACAAATCAGATAAGTACTTTTGATGCTATAGGTGAAAATAAATGAATGTTTGTCCGCATGTGGAAGGGAAAACAAAAGAGCACAGATAGTTGAAACTTATATGGGACCAATAATGAGCTAATTATGACCTACCATACAAATTTTATTGAAATCGGACGAGTAGTTTTTAAGATATGTTGGTCAGCAAAAATGTTCCCTGATGTATGAAACGGATTTCTGTCTTGGAATTTTTGAGATCGGAGACAAAACATTTTTATTCTTAAGAATGATCAGCTTCTGTAAGCTGGGAAGCAAAATATACCTAGAATGGATATTAGTTAATATACTTCTGTAAATATTTACCTTCAATCACAATTTGTTTACCCTAAAGAAGAAACTTGTGGTCTATGACTATATGGATTTCAAACATTATAAATCTTTCAACNACCAATTATTATCAGTTTTAATTAATTTCCCCCCGTTTTCTAAAACTGATTTTTTTTGTAATGTTTTTTTTACATCAATTTAGCAAAAGTTAAAGAGCGCAGACGGTTCAAATTAATCTGGGGCTGTTTGCGGGTCATTTTTGATAAACTATAACAGTTTCATACAAATCAGATAAGTACTTTTGATGCTATAGGTGTAAATAGATGTATGTTTGTGTGCATGTGACACAAAACAAAAGAGCGCAGATGGTTGCAACTTATGTCGGACCAAAAATAAGCTAATTATGACCTACCATTCAAATGTCATTAAAATCTGACGAGTAGTTTTTAAGATATGTTGGTTCGCAGAAATTGAGCAAAAGACCAACAGACAGACACGGAACCAAAAGTGTTCCTTGATGTCTGAAACGGATTTCTGTCTTGGAATTTTTGAAATCGGAGAACCAAAATATATATTTTTGTCCTTCAGCACGATCACACAGCTTCCGTTGTTACCTTTAGTAAGCTCGGAAGCAAAATATACCTAGAATGGATATTAGTTATTAATTTTTCTGTAAATATTTACCTTTAATCAAAATTTGAGTACCCTAAAGAAGAAACTTGACGTGGTCTATGACTATTTGAATTTCAAACATTACAAATCTCCGACGAACAAAATCGTTGCCTTTAAAAACCCCTTTTTCTAGGATATGAAAAGCAAATATTAACGCTTACTTAAACATAGAGACCAGGATCGTCCCATCAATAATTATTCTTAATTAAAGTCTATATTCGAAATGTTTGCTGTCAATAGAAATAAAAGTTCTTGTGTCAAATCCTAAATAATTGTTTGGGGATGACGGCAATTAGGTCTATGAACGGGAGTGCAAAGCACCGAATAGCAAATATTTGTCCATTCCCGTAACCCGAACATATACTCGTCTATCTTCTCTTTACATCTCTATTATTTGTTTAATCGTTTTGTAGTATCAATACATCGGAACCCATATTACTAAATTGGTAGCTTGTGTGAGTTTATACTCAGCATAAATATTGGCATACGTCAATATAACAGATATGCGAGTAGTATGGCTTGTATATGAATGAAGTATGCATTAACTAACCAGTATATCATATAACTATGAAGATGGGGAACTCTAAGGCATTGAGAATGATGATGATCAATGGGATGTTTAGGACAATGGAGAATGGCGTATATGGAGTTAGCAGTCCTTTAGGAAGAGTTCTGGTAATTTATGTCAGGAGACCCAGACTAAGATGTGCAGGGCAACCTGAAAAACTAGGGGGGATAAGGCAATCAAGAAGTGAAGTCAAAGACCAGAAGGAAGGAGATACAGGCGGAGCCAGACTGAGGCTGGAATGATAGAATGACGAATGGGAGACAAATCTGAGGATTTGAATACGCTGGCTGACATTGGCTCAGGATAAAAAGAGAAGTGTGATTGGTCAGGTCAAAGTCCTACACGAGCTGTTATTCTGTATAGCACCTAGAATAAGTATGTATATAACATACTTACTTCTTAACTTCATGTGTCTCAAAGTAGAACATGAATAGTATCACGTTAGCACTGCCAAAATGTCAAGGATAACGACCAATAACAGGCTAATCCATTCAGTCAAAAAAAAAAGGGAAGTTCTAGTAATTATTTTATAAGGAACAACTTAAGGTAATTTATTTTTAAAAAATGTGAAAAATTTAATATAATTAATGTAGATTTTACGATGTTATTAGGCATAAATATGCCTCTGAGAGGGGCGAAATATAGCTATTTGAAGACGAACATGTGACTAAAAGAAAGTAAATTTTTTCAATACCCTTAAACTTAAGATAAAGAGACAATAGGGATAAATATTAAGGGACAAATAGAACAAATTTAAAAAAAATAAATAAATAATAATTTATTGGTAGATAGGTACACAAAAATTGAGATCATAAACCTTGGTGGTCGAAATTGGTGAAGGATAGACTCCCAGGTAAATAAGACATGTTTCACACTAAGGATAAAATCAAGTGGATGTGTTGAATGTCTTGATGTGTGGGCGTGAAAGTGCATCTGACGGGGGGTACTGCTTTAGTATAAATCAATAGGGGTGTTTTCCTAGAGCGTGTCTGACGCAGACGCCTCATAGCCGTCAATGCGTCAGACGCAAACTATTCCTCAGAGAGCAGTATAGCCGCAAACCCAAGTGCGCCTCTGATGAAGTTTACGTTTGGCTTCTATCCTCTTTTAAAAAATCTGTTTCTGGTCGCTTTTTTTCACAATGGCCGGGGGAAAATTTTTTTTTTTAATGTTGATGAGAAAGACCGCTAAATTGAAGAAGTCCCCAAGTTCCCATGATAATACGACATTAAGTCTACCAAACAATTATATGGCCTTAAAAATGCGTAAAATAAGCTAAGGTAACGGAAGCTATGTGATTGTTTTGAAGAACGAACAAATTTTGGTCAGACATAAGGGAACATTTTTGGTTCCGTGTCTGAAACCTCATAAAACAATAAATAAATAACAGTTAAAAACTTTTTTATATAAGTAGTTCTTCGCCTGCGGTTTCCTCCAGAAGCAAATAAGCATTTAACAATTTTTTCTTTATTGCCAACGAAGTAGCCATGATAAACGATAAAATCAGTCTGAAGAGAAAGAAATTGCGCCAGCTGTGTTTAAGGAAACATCCCATTCGCGTAAGACGTGTTGTAGGAAAACGCACCTTAAATTGGTAGATCTCCTCCCACCTAGCCAGACCAGTATCGGATTTGATTAATGGGTCCAGCTACATAGTGTATGTCTTAGGGTTTAGAACCTAATCCTTAGGACGAGCGCAAATTTAGACTCATGCGATGGACGGCAAGGTAGCAGTTTTTTAACCACAGAAACATACGAGGCCGAGCGAATTGAGAAGCCACATCCACTGGCGTCAGGTAGACCACGTGCGGAATAGTACTGCCTTATCCTGCTCAGCGTCTTAATTCGTGAAGTTTCTTATATTTCTGCAATTGAAAAAACTATGCAGCCCAGCACTATTTATCCTTGGTCTCATTGTGAGTTAGAGTAGGGGATTCATAACAATATCACGCTATGTCCCTCTCACTAATACTTCATCTTTATATAAAGCGTCCCATGATGGATAAAAAATGTTGATCAGCTAGAACAAAATGTGTAAGAACAAACAAATTTCTCAAACTAATATGGACACAATATTTCATCTACTCCGGGACTGCAAGAAACACTTTAGAACAATAGAAAAGTGTACTGTTGATTTAATGCACTCTGACCGCGGAATGGTTAAACTCTCCCGTTATCTTTTTGTTTTACTAGAAGTTTATCATCCTATCATTTTATTCCTAATCCAATTTATTCCACTTCATCGTTTCTCATTGTACACCTTTCGTATCATTTCCCATTTTCATTAGTGATATTTTCCTTTTTATAATCGATTTTCCCCAAGCTTTCCCTTATCGTCCTCTTTTGTATCATTGCTTCTTCCATTCAATCCCAAAAAACCGCCTAATTTAATTACTGTCGACAAAAGACCAACGATGTTTTTCCTTCCTTTAAAAACCCGAAATAATCGTTGAAATTAATCTTTTTAACGCGTTTCCCGCATTTATAACGGACTAACTAAATGTAACGAAAAACCGGGAAATGGATTTCCCTCAAAAGATCCACTCACTTAAAACGAGCTTCACCCTAATCGATTTCAATTTTCTATAATGGGTTCTAAAAAGTTGAAGGGGAAAATCGATAAAATTTGATGAAGATGTGGGGAAAAAAGGGGGGACAAGGAAATAATGAGAAGCTTTATTAAAAGATGAAATATTAGTAAAGAAGGGTTATAGCGTAATATTGTTATTAGGGACTATTATTGGTTGAAAAGCGGTCAATTTTCGTTGTTACTACTTCGTCCGTAAAAGGTGAGGGTGGGATAGAGCGTTGCTTTATGAAATGAAAGATAATAAGGTTTTCGTTTTATGAGGAATTAGATGGAGGGGGAGGGATTTAATAGGTTAATTTGGGAAGGGGAGGGGATAAGGAGAGAGGACTAACTAATCAGTTAATTTCAGTTGGTTTAATGCTCTAAATGCCCACGAGAATGGACACTTTTGGATTTCCCTTTGTCGCTTTCTCCATTCAGGAAATGATCAGTTTCCGATGGAGTGGAGGGGGGGGGTTGGTAACTGAAATATGACAGTTTTAACGTTTTCCCGCAAAATAGAGGGAAAGTTTGTACAGAAATCGTTTAAGAGCATAAAGAGAAATTCAAGCGGGATATTTAAACGGATCGAAATGGGAAGGGACAAGTGGTGGATTTGCCGGGGAATTACAGGGAGATACCGGATGAAATTATTACCACACCCTACAAACCCAGGGCTCACCAGTTGGTAATAATGAGCGCAAAGTGTGTCGTACGACCGGATAATTAGACGTAGTTAAACTGCTCGAAACCATCTAAAAGGGCAATTGCCACTATCAATTTAGTTTCTGTTATCAATTGGTAGTTTTCAGTTAAAGCATCTGCACCCCGAAGATGATTTTTTGAAACACATTTTTTTAAATACGTTTCTTATTAGAAGGTTACTGATAGAATTAATAAAAAATCTGTTATTTTTAATAATACAAACTTGTAGACAAAATCAAGTTTTTAAGATATGTTGGTTCGCAAAAATTGAGCGATAAACAGACAGGGAAAGAAAAATGTTCCCCTGATGTCTGAAACGGATTCTTGGAAGTTTTGGAATCGGAAAAATATAGTACATTACGCGTCTAGAGCGGAAAGTAGCATTTTGCATGAGAGAGTAGTAAAACCACACGAGCAAAGCAAAATTAAGTTTTCGCACGAGTTGCGTACCGTACTTTATCGACGATTGTTGGATTTTTAATAATAAATACGGAAAAAACATTAATTAAACAAACAGCAAATTAGTTTTGTTAAATGTACAGAGATAAAATGTTGATATTTCGTATCAAACGTAGATAAAAATATTTATCTACGACTTGCATTGTAAGTGGACTTTACATAGCTAATAACAGGGAGGGAAGTGTTACTTCCCTCCCTTGGGAGTGAAAAAACAATCATATCAACTTAAAAGGTATTTTTTTAGGTAAATTTTTAAGTATTATGTTGGTATTGTTTTTTTAGCTGTTTTGTTTACTAATTTTTCGGGAAGGTTACTTTAGGTTATCATCCAAAGTCTTTAAATTGAAAACAAACTAAACGTAATTAAATTAAAAACGTATATTTAGTATAAAAATTGTTATTTTAATAAATCAATTAACTAAATATCAGTTTAAGGTGTTTAAATTACGTGAATTTGTAGGTAAAACTTTTATACCTACAAACTTAATAGCTATTACCCATGGTGCACTAGTCGTAGAAAAAATTTAATACCCAACATGGATCGAAGTATTTCTGCTCTCGGGATTATCTCCCTCGGCAAGCCCTCGGGAGATAAAACTACAGTTATTCTCCCTCGGCCTAAGGCCTCGGGAGCTAATGAAGTTTTCTTCTTCGGCGGTACCTCAGGAGAAAACTTAACCTCGAGCAGGAAAACATACTTCTCTCCCTTGTTGCGTAAATAACTATTCCGCTCTTCTGAACGATCACATAGCCTTCGTTACCTTCAAAAGCAAAAATAATTTATTTAACTCTAAATTATTATTGCTAGAAAGAACTTATACAATTGATTGTCCTATAATAAAAACAATAAAATAAAAAATCCTTCGGGAAATTTTAAGAGAAAGTTTTATTTTTTTAATCTTTTCAGAAAAAAATAACAGTTTCGTTTTAATAATTTATTTTAATCAGGGTTCAAATAACAGTTTCGTTTTTAATCATTTATTTTAATCAGGGCTCATCTAGATTGGAATCCCCTCTCCATTTCCATTCTACTTAAGTTCGAGAGGGATATTCCATAAGCATTAACTATCAGGCAAGGGGTTGAATTCTAACCTTTTTAACTTAACCTTTTTTAAAAGTCTTCGGGTTGGTTTTTTTTTGGAGGTAAAGCATCACCTCAAACGACTTTAACACCTTTCAAATTCAAAATAAGCTTTGAGTGTTACGAATGGAGTCAAAATGGATGGAGGGGGGAAAAAGAGGTAAAGTGTTACGAGAGTTCAAATCACGCGATAGAATTTCCAAACTGCCAGAACTCCTCTCGCTTACCCCAACTATCACCCTCCCCTTTACCCCCTCCAATCAAATCCAATCAGCGTTAAAAACTTCTAAACCTCTCCCTTAATCACTTCTACTAAAAGCCAGAACACCTCTCCCTTTACCAAAACAAAAAAAACCTCAACCAAGTTAAGAACGATTAAATTATACCCGCTTCTAAAACTCTCTTTTCACTC
>KZ652201.1:90445-103579 GCA_001010745.2 Gerris buenoi
TCGAAATCTCAGTCCCCGCGTAGTATTAACATTCCCTTTACGATTCCTTAGTTCCCCTTCCATTAGTCACATCAGGTCATATTTAGTATCATCGGAAAGGTAATTTTAAGCGGAACAATAATGATAATAGGTAAAATTTCGCCAATTGTGAAAGGGGAGTCAGAATTTAAATAATTAACCGAAAAGTGACATATTCGCCCGCCATTTTGAAAAAATTGTGTATTTCCACCAATCAGATTTTAGCAGACTTTTGATATGTTGTTTAGGCTACTTTTCTAAAACGAATGCCGTTGGTTTCATCTTTGTTCTAATTACTTCAAGGTCAAACCTTATATTAACCCGCCTATAAAGATCGTGGTAGAAATTAAAAGTAGGTATGTAAGATTACAGGGACAGAATATCAAGATCAAACAACTGCCGCAAAGTCATCATGGAGGAAGAAGACATATGGGAAGATAGACAGATAAAGACGAAAGTTAAGAAAATGGGGCTCAAAAGGTAGAAACGAATGATGAACAGGAAAAGTTGGAGAACATTTTGCAAGAGACCAAGGACCACCCAGCACTAGTAGAGTTTTGTAAGTAAGTAAGTATAGGTTAGCGTACTCGAAACCCACCTGAAACTGTAGTCTAAATACTGACGTATCTGGTGATAGATTAGATACATTTTTTATGTATCAATTCTATTAATGATGATTACCTCTGATCATTGGTAAAGTTTCTCAAATGTAGCTAAAAGATGATTCTCATAAAACAATCCTGTCATCTTTTGACAGACTCCCGAACCGAACAGAAGAACAGAAAGAACAGAAGAACAGAAGAAAAGAGCCGAGCATTGGACTATGCGCATGCCCAGTCTGAGATGGACAGGCTCATTTTAGACTGGGCATGCGCAGAGATCAATGATTTGTTCGTTTCCTATGTTCGGTTAGACAGTCTGAACAAGGCTTAAATTAAAATATACACCTGGTTGGCCTAGCTGAAAGGATAGTTACCAGGCTTTGTGAGGAAGAGGTTGATAACCATTTTCCCCTTAGTAGCAGCTATCTGAAAAGACAGTTTGCAGACTATGTGAGGAAGAGGATGATACCCATTTTCCCTTTAGTAGCAGGAAGAGGATGATACCCATTCTCCCCTTAGTATCAGGTGTCTAAACCAGTTTACAGGCTATGTGAGGAAGAGGATGATAGGCATTCTCCCCTTAGTGTAGCTGTCTGAAATGCCAATATGCAGGCTATGTGAGGAAGAGAATGATAGCCATTCTCGCCTTAGTAGCAGCTATCTGAAAGGCCAGTGTGCAGGCTATGTGAGGAAGATGATGATGATACCCATTCTCCCTTTAGCAGCAGCAGTCCTGCTATTTTCTCCTTTAGGTGAGTGAACTCACCTAAGGTGGAAACATTTCTTAGTAATCACCAAGGGACTATGAAAAATCCAACCTGCAAAATTTCCTGATCATCCATCCAGTGGTTTCAGATACATCGTGATAAGTCAGTCAGTGGTATTTAATTATAATACATTACATCCTTTTAATAATAGAATCAAAATGATGTCTCACACCTGACACTTTTGTGTAGAAAAGGAAAATGTGTCAGTTATAAAAGTAAACCAGTTTAAAAGGCTTTGAAAGGAATACTAAGTAAAGAGATAATAGAATTACACGCGTTGTCGACATTGTGTCGACCTCAAGCAACTCAACACAAGAGTTGAGGAATCTCGGGGATGTTGAAGGTGAGGAGAATTTAAACAGGGTTCCCCCTTGTAAGTGCGTGTAGGATGGTTTAGGGGGTTGTATCGTGGAACAAAACCTTCGGCCCTAAAGGGTTTCCATGACTTCGAGGGACAGGCAGGAAATTATAATCTAATAGACCTGTTTGAGACTGACACCGACCCTCCAGCACCCTGTCTTTTAGAAACCTCCAGACTTGGCACGAAAATTGATTTTTATCCTACCCTACAATTTCTGCGAAAGGATAAAAAAAGAAAATAAAACGGATAATAAGAGACAAACACAACACAATTACACTCTTTGTCTACCTCCAGGCAATATAAAAAAGAAAAAAATACAGAAGCAGTATTTTTATACGTGGCAAAGTAATTTTACCTGCTCCTTCAACTATATATTAATAACCAGTTTGATAACTTCACATTATATTCCACTGTAATCTAAATAAAAATTTAAAAATAAGAATAGATAAATCTTGTCGGGTAAAAATAAACAGAAATACTTTTATAATTTAACTGAAACTAAATTATATTTGTCCATTTTTTCAACACAAAAAACTAGGTGGAAATAAACAGAGAGAAGGTTACAACAAGGTTACCATGTAAACACTTAATTCTTTTTTGTCTAAATAAAGACTTAGATTACTCCTCTGTAATCTGTTCGAGACGACTCATACAAAAAAATACTAGGTGGAGGTAACAGACGGAAAGGTTACAACAAGGTTACCATATAAACAATGAATTCTCTTTTATCTAAATAAAGACTTAAATGATCCCTCCAATAAATCTGCTCGATACAACTCATACCAAACTTTCACATATACGAGAATCTAATAATTTTGTTAGTTCTTTTCAGTTACATTTAATTTATTAAGGAATAAAATAATTCCTTCCCGGCAGGGTATCGAACCCGACCTCTCACCTTTTGCAATTGCATTTTCTCAGGAACTTGATTTTTGTGCTCGAAGAAGGTAACACTGTGGTATCGAATACAAATAAATGAGACCCACCATGTAAACAATTACATACCTATATCCATATATATGTAATGTTAAATAATAAATTAATTGAGGATTTATATCACAGTATCATTATGTAAGTATGAGAAGTTTCCTACGATATTATGGGAACTCATTTATTTTCCTTTAACTTCAAAGTAAATGAAAAAATTAAACTACTACATTTGTGTTCAAATTTGTTGAAAAGTTTATAGATTTACGGTTCTTTATATGCTTTGTTCAAATTGTAGTTTTGGCTAAATTCTCGATAAATTACACTTTGCTAGAGTATAGAGTGTAATATTATAATGTATTGTGTTCCAACTCACTAATGGTGGATAAGGGGTGAATTTCCACTAATGTCGAGTTGTCTAATTACCATAAAGTTTCACAAGGTAACGAAAACGTTAGTTTTAGTTTACTTTAATCATATTAGAGTATCTTTTAAGTAATCGAGTAGAGTCCCGACGGCGACGATTCACCTCTAAATGATTTATAAAGTTAAAAATTGGTGAGCCATAAGCTGGGATTGAACCAGTGACCTCCTGTGCGTCAGGCAGGAACGCTACCGATGTGCTATGCCTGTGTAATGATTCGGAGGGCATAAAACTTTCTATTTAAACAGTATAATATATCTATTTAAATATTTTAATTATAACTATCTCTTTTTTGACTATATTTTATTCTGCCCGTTTCCACGGGCATAACGGCTAGTAGGTAATAACGTAATAGTTAACGCGTGTGCAAATGTTTGAGAAACATTTAAATGTTTCTTTAGTTTTAAAGCGATTGGAGGTTTTTTTTTAGGGATTTTAAAGGGTGTGTGCGCCATTTTCTCCCCCTTTAAAATCCCAAACGTTCCAATGGTCCCTTTTCCACGAGATGTGGAAGGGAGAGAGAGTGGTGGGGGGAAAAAGGGTATTTCGAGGGAGGTCTAGAAGGACATTAATAACAATTACCTGAAATCTGGTAAAGCTAGTGGCCCTTTAGGGGGTACCGAGGCTTGGAGGGCTTCTATACAAGGAAAGGACTGCAAGGAAGGATTAGAATTAATATAGGGGCCTTTTGGGGCCACCAAAACCACCCTCGCGAGGAATAGGGACTGGAAGAGATCCACCACAGAATTCCCAAACACTCACAAGAATTAACGTTATATTCTCTCTAGCACACAGCCAGAAAAGCAGTGCATTGAGGGTAAGATTTTCCAACCCTCTTGCTTATAGGCGCACCACACAATAGTGGACCTCACAATGGCAGATACCATTCCATTTTCAACACCTCTTCTCTCTCCTTAGGCCATACTAACTTCTTTTTTTTGCACCATCTAGTCGTTAATTCGAATTAGTTGAAATATGGAACTTTTTTCTACCAACGATTTTTTTTTTTTACCCCTAACATGTTCAATGATGAGCACTAAAAGAGCCATCTCGACGAACATTAAATAACATAAAAGTCACTTTTTCCCCACTGAGTTTTCTACTTTGGTATTATATATCATTTTTTTAAGAGCACACAACTGAACCTTTTTCCCATACTCCGTTTCATTGTAACAAAGTTTTATTTATTTATTTATTTTTTGATTAAGTTTTTTTTTTTTTCGTAAGCCTCTTAAAAGAGTCCATATACAACAGAAGTAAAAAGTTTACGTGAGAAAAAAGTTATTTATTTAATAATATATAACTTTATTTCTTATTTTACTATAAAAAACATTTTTACAAATTTGACATTCATTTTATATAAGGTCGCTTGGTCAGCGTCATGCGCATAGCCGTTTAAAATCTCACGTGTCATCATAACCTAGACACTTATAACCTAACAAGTTGTCATAAACTAGTCACTCACAAATAAAACATCACGTGTTCTCATAACCTAGACACTTATATCCTAACAAGTTGTCATAAAATAGTCACTCACAAATAAAACATCACGTGTTCTCATAACCTAGCCACTAATAACCTAACAAGTTGTCATAAAGTAGTCACTCACAAATAAAACATCACGTGTTCTCATTACCTAGCCACTTATAACCTAACAAGTTGTCATAAACTAGTCACTCACAAATAAAACATCACGTGTTCTCATTACCTAGCCACTTATAACATAACAAGTTGTCATAAACTAGACACTTACAATCTAAATAGTTCTCATAACCTAGCCACTTGAAACAACACATGTTCATATAACCTAGCTACTTTATTACCGAGACTCATAACCTAGTCACTCACAACCAAAAACATCATGACCTAGCCTACCGAAACATCGCATGTTTTGATAACCGAGTCATAAATGATTATTTTAAAAGAATAATAAAAGCGAACCTTAATATTATTTCAGTATAGATCATAATACATAAACAAAATAATTGAACATTAACATATTGTGTGAACTTAGTCTGTTCCAAACGAGAGTTAGTGCGTTGAAAGCGCGGAAAAAACTAGCAAATGGGGTGGGGAGCCAGTGAGAGCTCGAGATTTTCCCGGACAAAAGGTCGGGCCAACTAGGCAAAGATAAATGTTATTTATCCCTCAGAGAGATTGGCAAATCTGAGTGTCACTCGATTTCCCGCGCTGTCAACGCACTAACTCTCGTTTGGGACACACTGTAAAACGCTATTATGTATATTTGAATTGCTTGTTATACATATAAGGCTTGTTCCAACAACACTTCAAACTAGTCCCAAACTAGTTTCCAACTGTACGACGCATGCGCATTAGCGAAAAACGGCCAATTGTGGTCCGTTGTGCATGCGTCGGACTGTTCCAAACCAGTTTGAAGTGTGGTTGGAACAAACCTATAACCAACCAAAAATATTAACTTAGAACATATGTAACAGGATAAATTGTACAAAATACAAACCACTTGTACAAAATAAAAACCAAGAACATATAATTTGAATATAAGTAACATCTGAAACTTCCGCGTACACAAAGAAAACAAAACCACAAGCCTTCAAAATTTTCAAAATAAACAAGTTAAAAAAATGAAACATTAAAGAAACCACAATGAATTTGATTGTAATCAGTTTTAAAACCGCAAACGAAAAAAGGACCATAGTCGAAAATCAAAGGAGGAAAGCATTTTCTTGAGGGTAAATAGAAAAGGGGAATTACCCTGAAACTAAAAGGAAAGGTAATAATACTAATAATTAAGTAAAGAGTGTCCTGTATTTTGGGGGTTTTTAGAAAGTGGACTTACACGAAACAAAAACAAGAAAAAAGAGGGAATTCTCTCTAAAGTTGTTTAAGTATTTAGTGAGAAAACACGGACTTAGAAGAAGAGAATTTAAGTGAGATGCAACTAGAGATAACTCGAAAACTTTAAATACACTTTAGACCTTTTAAAGTGTTCATACATAAATTATTATTTCTCCTGTACACTACTTTGTGAGTAGAGTTTAGAGATCCTTTAGCTTTTCCCAACAAGCAAGCAGTGTGCTCATCCTATTCCCTATTCCTTATTCCTAACGTTATGCTATTCTAGGGAAATCAGGGAGGAAAGTTTAAAGCTTCTACTCTTCGTCCAAAAGGAATTTTCGTTTAACAACACTTCTTCGAATCCTTAGTTAAAAGGGACTTTTAACTAGGGGTAGTTTACAGGAGGAAAAAGGTCAACCAGAAATCGTTCTTTATTTAAAGGAGTTTTAGATCGTTGTTTAGTTTAAAAGGTCGAATAAATAGAAAAGACTTGAAAAGGAGGATATATCTCTTAAAAATCTAAATTTGCTTCCGAGCTTAGCAAAGGTAACAGAAGCTATGTGATTGATCTGAAGAACGAAAATATTTCATGTCTCCGATTTCAAAAAGTCCAAGACAGAAATGCGTTTCAGACATCAGGGAACATTTTTGGTTTCGTATCTGTCTGCCAGTTAATCGCTCAAGTCTTGCGAACCAATAATGATTTATAACGTTAAAAATTGATGAGACATAAGCTGGGTTTGATCATGTGACCTCTAGCACATGAAGCGATAACTCTACCGCTGAGCCATCCCACTGTAATGAATCTTCTAGAATAAAACTTACTATTTAAAAAGTAAATATCTATTTAAATATTTTAATTATAACTAATTATCTCTCAGCTCTTTTTTTAAACCATATTTATTCTGCCCGTTGCCACGGGCTTAATGGCTAGTAGGTCATAATCAGTCCATTTATATTTATTTAAATCAAATTATAATCATTATTAATTATGGGAGGCAAGCAGAGAAAAATAGACTCCAGCGCCGGGACTTGAACCCGGGCCCTCCGCATTTCCAGTGCAGATGCTCTGAACCAACTAAGCTACGCAGGAGAATGATTTTTCTTAGTCGTAACTGATAACTATACCCATCATAAGCGTTAATTCTCGATTTAGTTCTAATGTCATAAATTGACGTCATGAAATTTGGATGGTTGGTCGAAAGTAGCCCCAGATAATTTTAAACCTTCTGCAGTCTTTAAATTTGGCTAAATTAATACTTCAGTTCAAAACTATTTTGTCAGATTTAAAAAAAAGGGAAGAAAAGTAAGTAAATTTGACAATAACAGGTTGTAAAAGTATAAAATCATTAAAGTATACGAATCACACCACAATAATTGACTGACTATAACTATAATATAACTATATTAAGTAAGTTGGCTGTTTAGCTTAAGGCTGTTTGAGCCTTAAGCTAGAGCGAAAAAGGAGGAGAATAAATATGGGCACAGAAGGTTAAAACGTAATGGGACCAACAATGGGCTAATTTGGGACCTATTATCCAAAATGCATTAATATCGAATATGCAGTTTTTAAGATAATGGTGGTTCGCAAAAGTTACGCAACAAACCAACACGGAACCAAAAATGTTCTCTGGTGACTGCAACAGATGTCTGAAAAATGTTCTCTGGTGTCTGCAACAGATGTCTGAAAAATGTTCTCTGGTGTCTACAACAGATGTCTGAAAAATGTCCTCTGGTGTCTGCAAAAGATGTCTGAAATGTTCTCTGGTGTCTGCAACTGATGTCTGAAAAATGTTCTCTGGTGTCTTGGAATTTTTTATATTGGAGACATCAATTTTTGTAGTTCTCTACATAAACGATCTCATAGCTTCCGTTACCTTCAGTAAGCTCGGAATCAGAATTCTCTCATACGTCTATGAGAGACTTTATTTCTTTTAACACGAACAAATTTGATCGTTTTTTGTGTCCAGAGAACTAAAATTTAATAAGTTACAAAAGAAACGAGGATATTACTCTGGCACGTGTACTTCTTTCGATTCTATTATTTCCAGCCTGAAGATATAAGATGGGGTCAGAAATGTATTTTTGGTTTCATTTATCCCCCCCCCACCCCCCTTTATATCTTTTCCGGGGGGAAAAATGGGAGGAAGGATAAAAATCAATTTTGTGGGGCTTTGAGTGACTTTGTAGAAGGGCTCGGTGTCAGACGCAAACAGCTCTATTAGATTATAATTTCCTGTCTGTCTCTCAAAATCATGGAGGCCCTTTAGGCCTCAAAGGTTTTTGTTTTATGATACAAAAACCCAAAAATTTTCCTTTGAAATATACTTTTTTCTTAATATTTTTTAAATTCTTCTTGCCTCTGCATCCCTTTACTTATAATCTTGAATGCCAACACAGCAAAGCTTGTAATTTTAATTAATCTTTTGTAAGTATATCCTTTTAAGACTAAGCTATAACATGATTAGGCTTAGGACCATTTCAAAACCCAAATGGCATTCGCTGCTTACAACGAAGTTAATCCTATGTCGGGTACTAAAGGAGGATTAGAAGCTGGATTAAGGGTACTAAAGGGTACGTTAGGATTTGAAGAAGTCTGATAAACTAGCGAAGGAAGATGCAGAATCTTAATTCAATGGTCTAAAGATTTTCAATGGAATAAACCTCAGCCACATAGGCATTGAAAAGACGATTAACTTATGGGCTAGACTTAAGGCCACGCACAAGTAGCATTTATCGGGTCTAAAGCAATCAAAAAGGATTTTTGATTAAGGCAGATTATCAAATAAGTATTAAAATAAAGTGTAATGAGATATTAAGGTCTTCCGGTGGTGACCGCGTAATGTTTGAAGAGTATTCCAACGTTTCGCCTCCTATGCTGGAGGCATCTTCAGGGTTGTACGTGATTTTCTGAGCGAGGGACAACGTGGACTGAGTCAGTCCACGAATACCTAAAACTTAACACATTAAAACTTAACTTTCCGACATTAACTGCGGAAGCCTACGCAATAAGATATAATGAGATAGATTTCCAAATGTGAGTGTTTATACTTCATAAAACATTACGCTTCGTGTGTGCGAGAGAGGAATCAATGTGCGCAAATTGAAATTGACGTGGGATCATTTAATTTTAACACAACACCCAATAATTAATAAAATCGGACGTGACTTTTGCAGTTTCTAAATGATGCGCGTGCGCAAAAAAAGTTGGTGGGCAGTCATAAGACCTTCAAAATGTTCTTAGATGTCTGAAACATGTTTTGGTTGAGGAATTGTTTAATGTGGAGACTAAAATAAAATCTGGTACCAACTAAAAATCAGCAGGAAAATGCTAGACTATGAAAAAGGTCTATAGATTTTGACAGAAAGTTTTTACTATATTTTATCGGCACTTCTTTAGATTGTTACTCCCCTTATAAAGAAATCAGAGAGGAGAAACAATCTAAAGTAGGTGGACGCAATGTTTTTCTTTATTCTGTTACTCCCCTTATAAAAACAGAAAAGTGATATTCCTTTGTCTCAAACAAAATTGGACAAAAAATCACTTTGTTATTACCTTAATAGTTACTTTTGTTTGTCATTTATATTCTAAAAACACATAGGAGAATAACAATCTAAAGAATTACCATTTTATCTACTAGCTATTTGTCTATATTTTAACTATTTGTAACAACTAATAGTTTCTTAAACATTATGTATGTTATTTATAATCGTAGTTATAGTGGAGTATTCTAATATAAAAAAGTAATATTTTTAAAGGAAAGTCTAGAGATGTAATTTACTAAAGTAAACATCAAAACAAAAAACCCCAAAAGAAAAAAAAACGCAAGTAGGTTATGTGGCATCATGGTCAACCCCCACTTCTCTCCAAAAGCGGTTGTCTAAGGTGGAATAACGTATTGGTCTATCTAAAAACAACTAGAAAATAGTCAGTTAAAAAGAACTTGTTACAAGTACAAAAGAGGGTTTTTATTCAATTCAACTACAGAATAACTTAAAATAAACAGATTCTAGCAATTTTTACTGTCGTCCAATCTTCCTTTTTTTCTACCGAAAAAGCGAACATCAACTCTACTTTTGTTTTGTACAAAACCTGTAGGGAGAAAACCTCCAACTGTAAACCTTTTTCCTAACTCCCCCCTTCCTACCAGTTTACCTGAAACTCGCTCGGCGGGAAAATTCGGTTTGAGTTCAATTTAAACTTTGAGTTTGTTTAAAGTTTTACAAAACAATTACATTTTCGGGGAGTAGAGTAAAAAGGGAGGTTCTGGAGAAGGACCTAGGAGCTAGGAGCTCAACCAGAAACTGCCGTGGGGCCACTGAAAACACAAATATACCTTCTCTCTCGAACAAAGATAATAGTTTACCTTAGTTACTATCAGAGATACACTCTCTCTACGGTCCTCGGTGCACTTAAAGCAGCATACTACACTCGCTGACCTTTTAGTCGAAAATCTAAAATGAACGGTAGAGATGTCCATGCATACAAGGTTCCATTTCATAGAAACAATCTAAAGTCAGAATATAAAAAGGTCTCGTTTAGAGTTTTAACAACGTGGGACAACTAGGTTGAATGGACTTTCTTTACATTAATTCAGCCAAAGATGATACAATTGGATAGAGTTTTACACCGTAGAACAAAGTGGATTAAATAGACATTCTACTCATTAATTCAGCCAAGGATGATAAAATTGGATAGAGTTTTACACCGTAGAACAAAGTGGATTAAATAGACATTCTACTCATTAATTCAGCCACCCTTTCAAAACGAAATGACTAACTATAAAACGTTAGAATATAAACAAAAACGTGTTTAGAGGCCGTACACCGTGGAATAACCGGAAATACAAATGGACATTACGACTTAGGCCAGGCGCACACAGGAGACTTTTTGCCCGCAGGCAGTTTTGCCGCTACCCTAAGGGCTTATAAATTATATAGGGAGTGCGCACACTGGTATATATGTGTGCGTGTACTGGGTGTGCACAGTACTGCTGCCGCACGCGAAGACAGGTGCAAGACAAAAGAGTCCTCCGGCCTAGGAAATGACTCAAAATATTTTGTCTGCAGACTCTGTTGCAAAAATCACAGCAATTTTCACAAGGTCCATTTCGCTGGGTAAAATATATATGCAGCTGCCTTTCGCCTCTAGTGTGCAAGGCTGTAGCAACACAAGGGTGGAAAGGCAGACAAAACAGAGACAGTTTGGAAACTGTCTGCAGACTGCTTTGTCTCCAGTGTGCGCCTGGCCTTACAACTTACTCTCGTTCTCTTCGTCTTTGCAGAGTATAGAATTTATACAAAGATTTACTGTCACTTCTGTCCTGTGCCCAAGTCACAGCTTGAGATAAGGCCATTCCTTTCTTCCTGAAGATGTTGGAGAGGTTATCTTTCCAAGCAACTCTTCTTATTCCACTAGAGCGTCCGCCGTCAATGCGTACCTCCAGAGCTTGTCGAGGGAAACGCTCCTCTCCCATTCTTTGCACATGGCCAAACCATCTTAGTCTATTTAAATTGACTATCTGAATTATAGGTGTGGTCTCAAGGTTATCCCTGGTTACCTGATTCCTCACTCTGTCTCTTCTGGTTTCCCAGCTACAGACCGCAGGTATCTCATCTCCTGAGCCTTACACTCTACTTTCTAGTAGTTAGCTTGTGAGTGCCTAGGATTCTGAGCTACAGCTACCTGTACCTATTCTTAGCAGAATAGGTACAGGTATGTGGCCTTATACACCGCTATTTTTGAATTGTTGGAAATTTCCTGATTTCTCAGGAACTTGTGATGCTATACTTCTGCAGATTGTTACTCCCCTATGGTTTTTCAGAACATAAACGACTTTGACTATATTAACTATTAAGACAAAGTTATGTTTAGTCTAATGTCCTTTGGTACAAAGAAATATCAGGCGTCTGTTTTTATAAGGGGAGTAACAATCTAAAGAAGTGCCCTTGTGATTTATTGCGTACAACATCCTTTCGGCTACTGATTTCCAAGATGTGTTTCCCATCAAACATCTAAAACGTCATCTAAACTCAAAACGACATCTAAAACACTAAAATTAACCTATTTATCCTACTTTTCAAGTCTGCGGATGTCACAATTTATATTTTAAATTACACTACATAAATAGGTAAACGATACAAAAAAAGCAATTTTCTTTGAATCGTTTATAACACTTTCTATCTCAACAAAGAGGGCAGGGGTGTGGGAAAGGGGGGGGGGAGAGGAGAAAAAATTGTAGAAAGAGGACAAAAGACAAAATGTGACGGCAATTTTATTAGCACTGAAAGAGAAGGCCAGAACTAAACATATTTCTAAGAGACAATGTACCCCCAAAAAAGTTCTTTTTTTTAATAAAGCCCCAGGCTGTCACAAGTCACAAACCCATTCATAACTTGGGGGACTTTTTTTTACCCCCTCCATCTCGACTCTCCCTGGTACAAAAATACCAAAAAAGGAAAAAGTGCTTTAGAAAAACCTCCTCTCCTATTCTCTTCCTATTAAGCTTCGGAAAGATAGGGTTGAGTCGGAGGAGAACAGGGGTGGGGGGAGAACAGGGAGTGGGGGGAAAAGGACAAGTTTTAATATTAAATCGGGGACGTACCTTGTGGAGGGAGGGGGAAGGACCTAGGAAAAAAAGAATATTAAGGACGAATAAAAGAAATAATAAACCCTTTTTTCTTTGTCTTGTCTGATCTTTAAATTTTGTAGAAAGATATTATAAATTCTGAAACTTCGTAAAACATTCTAATAGATTTTAAACAAAAAGTACGACTAATGGAATAGAAAAAGGAGAGGGGGAGTAGTAAGAAGAAAAAAACTAATTTAAGAGCTAAAGTTCATAACTCAATTTCACCTCGAGTTTATGACTTTTTTTTGATAATGTATGTCAGATGTTATCGAAATCGGACCCGTAGTTTAGTAACCACACTATGCACAGACCGAAGATAGACATTTTTAAAAAAATCGGTCCGAGATAAATCAGACAAACTTTCTTATGGACGAGTTCATAATTACTTGGGCCCAATATTTTCCATTTATAAGTTTTTAATATTGAACATTTCATAAAAATGTATCACAAAAATAACTTCTCCTGGGCGGGGAATCGAACCCGGGCTCTCTCTGTCCGCGTTTTAATCTATTTTCACAGGAACTAGATTTTTCCCGGGAAAAGGGCTTATATCGTTAGATTCGTATTTAATTTTTTTTTTTTTTTT
>KZ652201.1:105732-116575 GCA_001010745.2 Gerris buenoi
CAACCCAGCAGTTATTCAAGTGTGTTGGGTTTTAGATTCAAATTTCCCGCCTCCTCAGTGGCGGCGCTTTCCGTTCCTATAACCTCCGTATTCCCTTCCCTTCGCTTCCTCTCTCTCACCGGGCCCACACCGTACCTCTACCTCTTCTTACAGTTTTTCCTTATTAAAGTTTCACTAAAGTATTGAAACCAGTGTAAATTCATTACATTCAAAGTGCTAGACAGTTTGTGTGGTCACCTAAGCGAACGTCACCTGCTACGAACCCCAGGCCTGGGACATCTAACACCACTTCGCTCCTACGCCACGCAGCACCAAGTAAGCCCTCTTTTCTTTTCTACCTCTTCCTCTACCTCTCCCTCTACCCTCTCCCTATTTCCTACATTCNGATGACATTAATTCATTAGTTGTATTTTGTGCGGAATTAATTATTTCGGGAGGCGTATTATTCTCCTCATATTCGTCATAATCACTTAAATCACTCATTGATTTTCACAAAAAATCAATATAAACAGTTACTTTTATTAAACAATCGGCAAATTAGTTTTGTTAAATGTAAATAAACTCGCTAATCGTGCGTGGAGTTGAAAAATTCTTCTTTTTTACCGTCCTAGGGCGGTGAAGAAGAGGAAATTCTTTAAATTTATGAGACGAGCATGCCCAATGAATACAAGCACGTTATATTTCGTATCAATCGTATTTTGTAAAGACGGTTGACATTAATCTGGTGCTATATACGCTCTACTTTCGGCAAACAATCCAAATTTCATAAAAATCAGATGAGGTGTACATAAATGCATGTTTGTGCGCTGGTTGAAGAGAAATAAATGCATGTTTGTGCGCTGGTTGAAGAGAAATAAATGGGAGTAAAAGGTTAAAACTAATATGGTTTTTTGTTAAAGAAAAAGAAGTTATTGACATCATTTATGGGTACTATATTGTTACCTTTTTTCCATTTTTGGTCCAGACAATTTTGGGAGGAGGATCTCCTCGCGCCTCGCAATAAAAAGCAGCTATGCCCTTTTCCCTGACTGCCTGGTTCCGCGGTCTCTCCGTAATCTTGGGCGGATCTGTAACAAAAATATAAAGTAAAATTAAAAACTATAAAGAAACAAAAATAATAATAATTTGATAACTTAATATTTACATATATAATAAAAAGTAATTTTACATGATCAAATGCAAAAAAATCATCTTAAAACAAAATTTTGTTGATTCAACTATCTCTAATCTATCTATCAATTTATTACATCATTTATCTGTATAAATTATATTTATAACCTAATAAAAATAAGAAGTATAAACTAACTAAACAAATAACTGCTTCATAAAAGGAATTATTCAGGGACAACTACTAGTTCTGTTCTTTTTAATGTCTCTACATTAAAATTTTAAATTAAATTAGCGTAACTTATAAAAAGCTTTTTACTTCGATAATAGAAATTTATTCAAATTTTAATGTGAAAAACAGATGTATCTCATTTTCATACTTTTTCGAGAAAGAAAAAAACTAACATCGTTTTATACATTAATTTATTTAACAACATTGTATTGTGCATTGTTTTCAAAGCAAAAAATTAAAATAGGTTGTTATTACATTAACAAATTAAGTAAATAAAATAGAATAATAAATAAATTTACGTAGCACTCTCTATTATAATCATTACCTATTGATTCAGAAAGTACAAATGAGAAGCATTTTTGTTTTAGTGAAATTAGGGCGCTAAAAACGCAATATTAGCGGTAAAAAGCACAATATTCATAAAATACTATACATGTTTGTAATCTACTCAGCAGTAGCTTTCATTTGATACCCCTCTCGAAAATTTAAAAAAAAAATTAAAAAATTGAGGGAACATTTTTGCTCATTGCGCATGTTGATATTATATGTTTAACTTCTCTAATTTATTTCCTATGCGTGGGTCAAAAAGTTACGCCATTATTTCAACTTTCAAGCGTGAACGGTTCGGATGATATGGACCAAATAACGACGGACAGACACATCACCCTCGGCATTAGGGTTTCGAGGACGGTCTACGAAATCCTAAAAACGTCCATCCAATAAATGTAACTTTAATGTACCAAGCAGGAATTTTAAAATTCTAAAGTCAGATTTCAAGCACTGTCTCAATTCCTCCTTGATTACTTCTCTAATAACACCACCTGATAACCTTCTTTATCTGATAACCCTTACTGATAATGACTGCCAGTGGTTAAAACCCGGCTTTGTACGATTAAAGTTACTTTTAGTAGAAGAGAGACCTTTCTTAATTTCAGTTAAACTAATAAATTATTAAATAATCATCAACCAAATTATTAAAAGGTAAAAACAACAAGGGGAAAGTGAATAAAACCAAGGCACAATCATTGATTCATGAGTTCAAATCTTAGAGAGATGAGTGAGATAAGATTCACATTAATGATTGGTTAGAGTGGAAGTAGAAAGTTGCTGATATTTTCGTTCTATACTGGCCTAAAGTTGATAAAACAGGACTTTTTTTAATCAATTTTAGTGATATTTTCGATGCTTTAAACATGTTTTAATGCTGACAATGTACTTGATGTTGTAAATAATTAGTAAGGTTTATATCCATATACAATATATGAATTCTCTAAGTGCATGAAATGTATACGATACGAGCATACATGTCTGATCGATATTGCCATGCATTGATTTTCCCATATATTATACGATGATGCTTTTGATATGAATGCATAAAGCAAGAGGAAACATATGGTTAAATCTGTATAGAGTGTTGGAATCAATGTGTGTTTTAATAATAAGGTCCGATATATTGGCTTTCTATGCATCAAAACTCCATTGCCTAACATCAAAATAGGCTTACTAGTTCGACTTTACGGCTGATGTTTCTACTCTCCAGCAGACAGGCTTTTCCGATACTGTGTTTTTGATACCGTGGGAGGTTGGAAATGTGTTTGAGTGTGGAAACAAGGCTTGAAGGGTTGGTCTTAACTAGACCACAAGACAAGTCCATTAGCTTTATTAGCCAAATGCTTCCCAGAGCAAGCCCTAGCCCTGTTTTGCGTCCCAACCTTCACCCCCCACTCCATATTCCCAACAAACTCTATATATGGTTCCTTTCCAACCTCCCACCAAAAAGTTTAAACTCTAAACACATTTTCCCTCCCCCGCCAAAACCATATACCAACACTATATCCTTTTAAAACCCCCCAAGCAAAAACCTTCTGTCTCTCTATTTCACAAATATGAATAAATTTTATAAAATGCAAAACTCCCGCCACGTAACTCCCTCCCACTCTCTTCTATCTCTGTAAATTTTGACGCAATACAGTGAAAATTGTCCCAAAACCCTTAGTCGTGGAAAATACGCATTCATAATTCATTCAGACTGTAAAACAACGTAGAAGCAAACGTTAGCAAATAATAAATTACGTTAATAAACAGATATATCTCCTCTAACAAATCGTAAAAACAAATTTATACATAGATTAGTGGCCCAATTATCTATAAATCTATATTTTTTTTTTACATATTACATATATGATTCTAATGTACATATTATACATATATACAAATAACAGAACGTAATGTAACTTGTTTACGAATTGTTAGGGCAAATAGCTTTTTTTCTATTTTTAAAATACCTTAATTTAATAAAACATGTTAATACATAATTACAGGTTGGGCCAAAAAAACGTACTTTTTTGAACACTTACAGCTCAGCTTCTGTAGTAGATAGAGATATNTTAATAAAACATTTTAATACATAATTACAGGTTGGGCCAAAAAAAAACGCACTTTTTTGAACACTTACAGCTCAGCTTCTGTAGTAGATAGAGATATGGGATTTGCGGGGTCTGAAAACTACGTTCTTCTAATTTAAATTTCATATCTATAACTTTAAAAACGATTGCGTAAAAGCCACATAATAACGGTTTGAAATAGGGTCTTAAAAAAAGTCGTTGTCCAGGTAGTGATATTGTCTGGTATTATAGTTTTGATAGAATAAATTACCATATAGTGGAAGGGGGGGGGGATTCTTTGTAGATAAGTGGGAGGAGTCCCTCAGTGTTATAACAACTGAAGATGGGTTAAGCACAATATTGCCACAGCCTAAAGTCTGGGCAATTCACTTGCAAGTATTGAATTGTTTGCAAGAAGCAATGGGACGGGGTAACATCTTGCATAAACGTGTAATTTAGCATTTCGTCTTTAATTTCAGCCAAAATTGAGCTTTACCCATCTTCAATGTTTGTTGAAAACACTGATGGACTTCTTCCCCTTACCTACAAAGAAACCCCCCCCCCCTTCCACTATATGGTAATTTATTCTATGAAAACTATAATACCAGACAAGATTACTACCCGGACAACGACTTTTTTTAAGACCCTATTTCAAACCGTCATTGCGTGGCTTTCACCCAATCGCTTTTAAAGTTATAGATATGAAATTTAAAGTAGAAGAATACAGTTTTCAGACCCCGCAAACCACATATCTCTATCTATTACAGACGCTGAGCTATAAGTGTTCAAAAAAGTGTGGTTTTTTTTTGGCCCACCCTGTAATATTTTAGTACATATATTTATCTAATTTACAATATTTTCCATTTCCTCCTCCGTTGAATTTCGGCTCCAGTTCTATCTGATCTAATCCGAATGTTTTTACCCCAAATTGACTGGGTCAACACGAGGTAAGAAAGGTTGTTCATGTTACCCCAAGAACAGAAGCTTGGGGCTAAGTTAAAACGTAATTAAATACTTAAAGATTCTCTCTCCCGCTCCTGGAACTAATATAATTCCAGACTTCCACGTTCCATTGGAACTAACTCAATAAGCTAAGTTGATTCTTTTCATTTTATTTTTACGTTCTTATTTAATTTGGGTCTTTATATTTACACTAGCATAATATTTATGTTCACTACATTTTTATTCTTTATAACTAATGATTTTACACATAAACGAAATAAGAATAAGAAGACACAATCCATATTTAATTTTTCCTTATTTTATAACCACACTTTGTTTAAAATTGGATATGTTTTAGCTCTGGGTTGCAGAAGAAATTTCCGTCACGCAAAAAACAACATGAAAAATGTGACGCATTTAAATATCGTACCAGGAACTTAGGATTCAACAGGAGGTCGATATGTTTTCAGTAATATTTAAACCATAATTAATCTCTGCATCACCCCTTTTCATTTCTTCATCTAAACAAACGCTCTTTCAAATCAACCTTACATAACTTCATTCACCGCCACACAATTTTAAAATCTCCCTAATTTAACCACCATTCTTTTTTTATTTTCTCCATCGCCCTCCAAGAATTATTCTAACAACAATAATCTCTCATACTTAATAAATTTCAACAAAACTTTATCTAGTCATAACTCATGCTCTCAAACACTTTATCTAGACATAACTCATGCTCTCTCAACACTTCATCTAGACATAACTCATGCCCTCAACACTTTATCTAGACATAACTCATGTTCTCAACACTTCATCTAGACATAACTCATGCTCTCAAACACTTCATCTAGACATAACTCATGCTCTCTCAACACTTCATCTAGACATAACTCATGCCCTCAACACTTTATCTAGACATAACTCATGCTCTCAACACTTTATCTAGACATAACTCATGTTCTCAACACTTTACCTAGACATAACTTATGCTCCTGAAACTTTATCTAGACATAACTTATGCTCCTGAAACTTTATCTAGACATAACTCATGTTCTCTACACTTTATCTAGACATAACTCATGCTCTCAATACTTTATCTAGACATAACTCATGTTCTCAACACTTTATCTAGACATAACTCATGTTCTCAACACTTTATCTAGACATAACTTATGCTCTCAACACTTTAGCTAGAAATAATTCATATTCTCAACAATTTATCTAGACATAACTCATACTCTCAACACTATATCTAGACATAACTTATGCTCCTGAAACTTTATCTAGACATAACTCATGTTCTCAACACTTTATTTAGACATAACTCATGCTATCAACACTTTATCTAGACATAACTCATGTTCTCAAACACTTAATCCAGACATAACTCATGTTCTCAAAACTTTATCTAGACATAACTCATGTTCTCAAAACTCAACCTAACACCAACAAAATCAAAATTCATATTCCATCAACATGATCCTGATTTCATAAAAGCTGGAACTTCCAACTTTTTTCAATTCTTTCTCCAAAAAACCTCCGTTTTTCTCTGAATTCAACTCCGTACTAAATGAGTTAAAAGGTTTTTTTTTCTTTATCATCCAATTCTTCTCTTCTATTTCTTGTTTAGCTCTTTTGAAAATGTCCCCCTGGGTAAAAGTTTGCAGATTTTATTATCAAAGTTTAATCTTTTTTTTTCTCTCTCTCTCTTCAAAACCATTTTGGTTTTCTTTGGGAGGTTGTTATGACAGCGAGTTTGTTAGAGACTCCATCTTAGCTAAGGAAGATTTTTAACTTAGAAGGGTGGGGGGAGAAGAGAGAGAACTGATAGCATCGTTTTTGTTAATTGGTTGTTCCTTTTTTTTTATACTTTCTTTTTTAATAATGATAAAATAACTACTGCCAATTTTCTCTCGTAAGCTGTTACATTCTTTTTTTTTTCTTTCTTTCTCTTTTTTTAAATAACTTTCTTCTTTCTCTTCCTTTTACACTCTATGCCATTTTTTTCTAATTGAAAAATAAAAAGTAGAATAAACTTAGTAAAAAAAGGGGGGGGGGATACACATAATAAATGAAAGTTGAAAAAAAATCCACTTCATTCCATATCCTTGTTATAAAAGGTTTGAAAGCTTTTTTTCATTGAGTTTTTTTTTTTTTAATTTAACTTACTTTTTCCTGTTCATAAATTAAAAATTGCAACCACATAAAAATTACGAGAGATCCAAATGCACGGGGGAAAAAATGTCGAGTTTGAACTTAATTAAACTTTTTGTTAAGAGCTCCCTTTTAATTTTTTATTTTTTTGTTCTAGAAATAAAAAGAATACAGTTTGTAGTAATAACAATTTAGTATTACACACTGTCATTTTAAATTTTGATTTATAAATTTAAATGTATTTTATTATCCATATTTTTGTGGTTCTAAAAATGAAAAAAATAAAAATAAAAATGATTCAGGTGAAGAAAGATCAAGGAAGAAAGGAAAACGCAAGGAACTGAAAATAATGGATATAAGATTACAAAATATGTTGATATCTTTATACATTGCACAAGAAGAAGAAGGCTCGAATAAAGTAGAGGAAGTTCTAAGGATGATGCAATATGAAGGAGGATGAAAGGAAAACGCAAGGAACAGAGAATAATGAAGATAAGGTTGTGTAATTAATATCTTTATATATTTTACAAGAAAAAGAAGGCTCACATTAGATAGAGGAAGTTCTGAGGATGATGCAATAGGAGGATGGAAGGAAAACGTAAGGAACAGAGAATAAAGGAGATAAGATTGTGTATATATCTTAATATACTTTAAAAGAAGTTCTGAGGATGATGAAATAGGAGGATGAAAGGAAAAACGCAAGGAACAGAAAAGAATGGAGATAAATCGAGTAAGAGGCTAAGTCAAGAAGACAGTTGGAGAGAATAGGTAAGAATTTGCCTACTTTTATACAATAACAAGATGGCTTGCATCAGGAAAAGGGAGTTCTGAGGATGATGCAATAGGAGAATGAAAGGAAAACGCAAGGAACAGAGAATAATGAAGATAAGGTTGTGTAAACATATTTGTACATTTTACAACAAAAAGAAGGCTTGCATCAGGTAGAGGAAAATCTGAGGATGATGAAATAGGAGGATAAAAGGAAAACGTAAGGAACAGAAGAATAATGGAGATAATATTACGTAATTAATATCTTTATACATTTTACAAGAAAAAGAAGGCTCACATTAGATAGAGGGAGTTCTGAGGATGATGCAATAGGATGAAGAAAGGAAAACACAAGTAACTGAAAAGAATGGAGACAAACTGATTAAGAGATTAAGTCAGGAAGACAGTGGAAGTGAATAAGAAAAAATTTCCTACTTTTAAAAATACAAGATGTTTGGTTCAAAACGAACATACAAAAAAAAAAAAAGTTTGAAAGAAGGACAAAACAAAATAGGAGTAGAAAGGAAAGAAAACAAAAATTGAGATGGTACAATGTCTTAAAGAAGAAAAAAATAACGAGTAATAGGCTAAAAAAAAATATGGGAAACATGGAATATTAGATCTGAAAGAATAGGAATCAAGTGCTGACTGTAAAATGAAAAAAAGTTATACTACAAAGAAAAAAAGTTAAAGGAGGCAAAAAAGAAATCGTAAGGAATTTCTTTGTGATAAGGGATAAAGAGATGATAAGACGTACGTTGAGTAAGCTTTTGATAAACAAGGGTAAAAAGAGGGTAAGTTAAGGAATTTTCTTAAAAATAGATGAATGACAATACGGTATTTTTAAGACTCATTAGGGCTCTAGTCAAGGGTAGAATGTTTTCTCCATGTGAATTAGATGCCCTTTGATAAGTTTCAGTTAAAAAAGGGATCAGACATTTGTTAGAGCTTCCTTAAAAAGGGTCTAAGGATGTAAAGACGAATGTTCCAGACGACGGTAAAGGGATTGAGAAATTTATTTATTGCGCAGGTTTTAGCTGAAGAGAAGAAGATTTTTTTGGATTGACTAAAGAGACGAAAATATCAAATTATAACTATATAGAGGGGTTATAGATTAAAGGGGTGAAGGCATTTATTACAACGAAGGTTATAGCTATACAGGGTGTCCAAAAAAGCTTAGCACGCTCTTCAGAACAGGATTGTACATGTGAAAATAAGTCGAAAATGATCAGTAATTTTTTTTTTTTTTGGCTTAGTTTAGCCTTAATCCGCCATTTTGTATTTCTTTTGAAAAAAATTATATTTCAAGAACCCTTCAAGATATTTTTATGGAACTTGACAGATGTCTTACTAACCCCGATATCTAACACTTAGTCTAACACCAAAAATATTAGTTTTCAAATTTATCAAATTTAAAAATGGCGGCCATTTAAAATTTTAAAAGTATAATTCTATGAAAACCAGTAGGTATGAAGAAATTTTGCACGAGAAAAAAGTTGTAGAACTTTTTATAATAATATAAATACAACTTAAAATGGAATTTAAATAGTTAAGATGATTTTTTTGAAACAAATTATAAGAATTGTACTAATAATTTGTACGCCACAAACAATAAAATAGTTGTAATTTCTTCATTTATGAACAGATTTCAATAATTAAGGTATCGTTAGATTGGCATTAAAAAGTTCTACAACTTTTGTCTGCTGTAAAATTTCTTCATACCTACTGGTTTCCAAGGAATTCAACTTTTAAAATTTAAAATTTGATTTTGAAATTTGATAAATTTGAAAACTAATATTTTTGGAAGTGTTAGATATCGGGGTTAGTAAGACATCTGTCAAGTTCCACAAAAATATCTTGAAGGGTTCTTGAAATATAATTTTTTTCAAAAGAAATACAAAATGGCGGATTACGGCTAAACTAAGCCGAAATAAAAAAAAAAATACTGATCATTTTCGACTTATTTTCACATGTAGAATCCTGTTCTGAAGAGCGTGATACGCTTTTTTGGGACACTCTGTAGATAAGGACGAATGTTTAGTATTGGCTAGACATGGAGTTAAATTATAGCTAAGGGTATATGTCTGCTTGGAATATGACAATGGGATGAAGAACTGTATTATTGCGAAAGTTGCAGCTAAAGAAAAGAATAGGTAACGAAAATTATTTAGGATAGGCTAAAATATGGAGAGATCAAACTATAAATAAGGTAATAAATACAACTTTTTGGAATATTTAAAGAAAACTCCTTCTTCTAAAAGAAAATAACCAAATTTATTATTTACCCCCTAAATTTAGTCAGAAGAAAGTTTGTCAACTTAATTCTCTCGTAGGGATAACCTAATTGTGTTTATTCTAAGCCCTCAAAGCAGTTTAATTTTTGTGCGCTAAAAACATGGTAAAAATTGCGTCTTAAAGTCGATGCAATAAACACACAGCGAAAATCAACTGTAAAAATATTGTCACAAAATTATTAATTTTTTCAATAATAAAAAATATTTTAGGACACTGGTTTCAAATAAAAAGTTCATATTAATATAATGCGTTAAGTCCATGAAGCCAATCAATATAGAATATAAAATAGAATTTTTGGGCATTAGGTTGGATGGGAAAACTCTATTTAATTTTGGAAACCAATGCCTTTTTCGAAACCAACACACAATACATAAGAAAACACATAAATTGTTTGATATAATAAGATTAAATGAGAATTTAGATATTAATTAATATCTAAATTCATACTTACGTGTTAAATATTGAATATAGGGGAAAACGGAGAAGTTGGTAGTTCCTGCAACACAGACGGAACGATGCGATGTGACAACGAAGTCTGGCGAGTCAGTGTGTGTACAATTGATGCTTATTATTTTATATAATATATAAAACTTTTTTTTTAACTTATTATATGCATTTTTAAACGATTGCAAATAGCTTACGTGATAATAATGAAATTATCAAAACGAATTTATCAATAATAAGTAATGTAATGAACAAAATATAGAATAAAACTACAATATAAAACATGATTATAAATAAATTGACCCAAAAATATATCAGACACACAAAATAGATCATAAAATATAATATTGATTGGAAACAATAATTATACTTATAACATAATAGGTTTAATAATAAATAACAAATAATAATAATAATAATTTTAAACATCTCAATAGACTTAAGAAGTTCACTATAAATAAAAAAAAAAAAAAAAAAAAAAAAAAAAAAAAAAAAAAAAAAAAAAAAAAAAAAA
>KZ652201.1:163199-178684 GCA_001010745.2 Gerris buenoi
CCCCCCCCTTGAGAGAGATCGTGGTAATACTCCAGGGTCCTTTTGAGTGAAAGAAAGGGCCCGTGAGGATCTTTAAAAGGAAAAAAAATGGAGGCCCTTCGGCAATCACAGTGTAAATGCGAAGGGCCATCATTCCTTTCCCAATGGAGGCCTACCATCATCTTATCATCATCCTCAAGCAAGAAGGGAAAAACATTTCCCAAGATGTAGACTCCTGAAGTAAAACAACGGAATTCTCAATCGGGATACCGGTCTCGAATATATATTATTATAACGATTTTTTCCTTCATTTTCGCCTTCCCACCTGAACATTTTTTCCTTATCTACCTTTATCATTATCCATTTCTGATAGATGGAGGAAGGATAAAAACTATTTCTTTAATCATCGAAGTAGAAAGATTTCCTCGTTTAATTTCATAGCACAATACATCTCGAGGGGCAAGTGCCTACCTGGTGGTCCTGCATACCATTGCAGTGATATTATATAGTCATTACGTCAAAGCCCATAGCGAGAAACTACTTCTCAAGGCTAAATTGCAATCTGCAGAAAATTGGAATTTGGTCAATGGTCTATGAGGAGAAAACTACATCAGATGCAATAACCGCAAGGTTACTGCAAATCGAACCCTGACCACTGCCATAAGAATTAACGAAATAGGACAATCCCCTCATTCTAAATTTAGTAATTAGACCCACACCACTTAAGACCTTTTTGCTAGCCCCGAATTTACCATTGCACCATCGAAGCGAATACAGTGTGAGCAATAAAATGCAAAAGCGCAGAATCGAAGCCATGACCTTGACCTTGATTTACGTATCATGGCTACTGCGCATGTCTCAATTCTCTCATTAATTCATTACCCGTTTCTATATTACTTCCTCAGAAAAGTTTTAGTAAACACCAAAAAAAAAATTGTATTTGTGACCTTGAACTCAAAACTTTTGAAATCTCCATTTCCAAGGGGTTTTGAATACCAAAACAGATTTGAAAACCCATGGAAAGATCGTAATTGATAGTCAAGCAAAAGTTACGATTACCTTGTCGATCATGGATGATAATCTGTGCATGCAATGAAGGTTCTGATCGCGTTACTATGCAGGCAATGAAGACCTTCCCATCACAATCATTTCGGGCAAAGACGCTCCACTGACTGGTCTTTGAAAAAGAAATACATAATTGATCGTGGTAATACTCCAGGGTCCTTTTGAGTGAAAGAAAGGGCCCGTGAGGATCTTTAAAAGGAAAAAAAATGGAGGCCCTTCGGCAATCACAGTGTAAATGCGAAGGGCCATCATTCCTTTCCCAATGGAGGCCTACCATCATCTTATCATCATCCTCAAGCAAGAAGGGAAAAACATTTCCCAAGATGTAGACTCCTGAAGTAAAACAACGGAATTCTCAATCGGGATACCGGTCTCGAATATATATTATTATAACGTTTTTTTCCTTCATTTTCGCCTTCCCACCTGAACATTTTTTCCTTATCTACCTTTATCATTATCCATTTCTGATAGATGGAGGAAGGATAAAAACTATTTCTTTAATCATCGAAGTAGAAAGATTTCCTCGTTTAATTTCATAGCACAATACATCTCGAGGGGCAAGTGCCTACCTGATGGTCCTGCATACCATTGCAGTGATATTATATAATTATTACGTCAAAGCCCATATCGAGAAACTACTTCTCAAGGCTAAATTCCAATCTGCAGAAAATTGGAATTTGGTCAATGGTTTATGAGGAGAAAAATAAATCAGATGCAATAACCACAAGGTTACTGGAAATCGAACCCAGACCACTGCCATAAGAATCTAAAGAAACAGGACTTACTTTACATTTAGTGATTTGATCGACACTATTTAAGACCATTTCAATGGTTTATAAGAAGAAAAACAATCAGATCCAATAACTGCTTGTTTCAATATAATTTTTTGCAGTACATGGTAAATATTCCATGTTTGAACCGATGTTATAAAGGAAGGTTACGTTTCCGCAAGCATTTTCATAAAATATATATTTAAAGATAAATCTGAAAAGAAAATCTTTTTATATTAAGGAGGAAAATCAAATATATTTTGATTTCAGTGTTGAAAAGGTTGGTAAGATTGTGTTTTTCCTTGCTGTTGAGTTAGACCCAAGTAAAAAAAAAAGTCTGATATTTCTCAAAAACCTTTACTCGGGTTTTTTTTCCCATCATTCGTTTTATTTTTATACTTTTTCCTCTTCTTCTTCAGGATGAGGGCTTCGTCTTTCTAAGGGTTAGGGAAGCCCTTCTGTTTTTACTATCTTCAATAACCGTTTTCTACTCCCAACCCACTTCGCCCGTTGAGGAGAAAATATCCTCACTTTTCCCCCCACCCCATTTCTCCCCCCCCCCCTTGAGAGAGATCGTGGTAATACTCCAGGGTCCTTTTGAGTGAAAGAAAGGGCCCGTGAGGATCTTTAAAAGGAAAAAAAATGGAGGCCCTTCGGCAATCACAGTGTAAATGCGAAGGGCCATCATTCCTTTCCCAATGGAGGCCTACCATCATCTTATCATCATCCTCAAGCAAGAAGGGAAAAACATTTCCCAAGATGTAGACTCCTGAAGTAAAACAACGGAATTCTCAATCGGGATACCGGTCTCGAATATATATTATTATAACGATTTNATATATGGTCGATTATTTTCGTATTATGATCGTTTTTTGTGGAGGGGGAGGGGGATATTAAAAACATTTGGAATAGATGATAGTAAAAAAGTGTTTTCAATTATTTAAAAAAACGATAAATCAATAAAAGACCATTAATTTGTCAATTTAAAACATTTAAAAAATCTTTTAGTCCTAAAGACCAGCTTATCCAGCTAAAACACTAATTTGTTCCATTGGGCCGGATTATTTTATCATAGATACCTGTTTTTTTTATAACATTCGACAATCTTTAAACAATGCTATCAAAACCTAAAAATCAGACATTTTAAAAAGCATAAAACATACCGATATTATTATATCATACAATTATTACCATTAAGTAACATTTTATTAAACAATATTAAGGCCCTTTATAACAAATCTTTTTGTTACGATGCGATAAAAATGTACGGTCCAAATAATAAGGTTCTCTAATTAAAATTTATAAATTAGTTTATAGATTTTTATAAAAAAAAAGACAACAAACATTAGCATTCACATGTCAGGTAGTAATGTCATTTATCACGTTAGATTATGAAAAAATATAAGTTCAAACAAGGAATTAATAGAAGGAATTAATGTCTATTAAACTGATATCAAAAGTATTTAGAACAGTGAGAGAAAATTTTTGTTTGTCTGCAAATTGATAACTAAAGAAATTTATATCTCTGATTTTTCTCTACTTCCAATTGTAAAATGAAAATTGGGTGAAATTCCATAGCCTTCCTCCCTTTCAATTTACCCACATAGCTTCCCAATGAATGTGATAAACCCCCAAACAGAAGGAAATTAAGCTTTACAATTTTTAGAGAATACGGCAAAAAATTGCTTTTACAACCAGATATTTCATTTCTTTAGGGACAATAAAGAAAATAAACACTAGTATTTTTCAAGTTTCTTTAAAAAAAAACTTTCAATTAGGGTGGCACATGTTCCATTGAAGACACACTATTTCCATTGGGGACACACAGGATTTCCATTGGGGACACACAGGATTTCCAGTGGGGACACACTCTTATTTTTAAACAATATTAAAAGTAAATTAAAGGGTTCATATTAATATGAGATGATTTGTTGCCTACTTTTGACAAACCATCCAAATTGTTGAATTTGGGGACATCGAAATTTCTTTCTTCAGATCGACGAGAACTTCTGCTACCTTTTATACCCTCACTAACAACACGAAATATGCCCGAAATTTTATAAGAATATGACAACTCTACAAAAAAAATATATAAATGAATAAAAATAAAATAATCATAAAAAAAAAAACTTTAACATTACATGTAAAAAAGATAAATTTACAAATAGAAAATTAGATTTGATCGACCAAACCATAATTTGCGGCAAATTTTGTCAAAATTCCCTTAATAAAAACTAGTAATAATAAATAAGTTCCTTTGTAAAAAGTTGAATTTTCAAAATGAAACATTTATATTCCTAACATAGTTCTTCTTTAGTAAAATATTAAAAAAATATGAAAATATGAAAAAATTGAACATAACACCAATAACTGTACTCTTAAAGAGCTTTCCAAAGAGATGCATCATGAAGGGCATATACTATTTTAACTTTTGTACCCCGTACCTCAGGGTACCAATTTGGACCATTTCAGATTTACACCTTCCTGTGGTTGGTCACTATGACCGTGCCGAATTTTGTGCGGATCGGCTCAGCCGTTCAGGAAAAAACTTTTTTACTTCGTAGCCCGTACCCCTGGGTACCAATTTGGACCATTTCAGATTTACACCTTCCTGTGGTTGGTCACTATGACCGTGCCGAATTTTGTGCGAATCGGTTCAGCCGTTCAGGAGAAGTATGTGTCCAACCAAATGCAAAGTGTAGTATAAGAGCTTCGCTTTGCTCAGCTCAAAAATATCATTATAAATATAAAAAATATTATATAAAACTGATATAAGATTTATTGCGACCAATAACGTCATCAGTGTTGTAAATATGGCTTTGGGTACTACGACGATGTCAAAACCTACTTCCCCTCAGACGCGCATGACACAAAAATGCCATTTTAAGAGGTTAGTTTTAAAGAAGATATTATAGGTTAGTTTTAAAGAACTTATTATAGGTTAGTTTTAAAGAACTTATTATAGGTTAGTTTGAAAGAACTTATTATAGGTTAGTTTTAAAGAACTTTTAAAGAACAGACATTTAAACTCATACTGTATAAAACTTAATAAGAAAACGTAACTAGTCAATTCTAAAAACTATAATGACGTTGCAAATATAGATTGTCAATTAACATAACCTAATCATGAATTAGGCAATTAAGTTTTTTCATTGAACTTATTAAGTTTATATTTCCAGTAATATACAGTATAATGCAGTTCCTAAATGTATAAATGAACTTAAATACTTTCCTTAATCACGCATAATTCCTACATTTACTTCATAATCCCTTAAACAAAGGATATTTGGTCCTTCCGGGCCGGATTATCTTAACCCCAATATTCATATATTAAACAGGAATCTCTGAAACAAAACGATTGAAACAAAAGATAAAAATAATAATCAAAAATAATTTAAAAAAATAAAATAAATTAAGANCCATTTGTACCTTTTAGAAGAGATAAAAGCTTACATTTCTTGTAGAGATTTAATACATTTAGAAAACTCAATCTGGATCCATAATAGAAGCGTTATCTGTAAGAACATTCTTGTATGAAGACATATGTCTCGATCATGAGAACAAACTTATATTGACTTTTGACTTAAAAAATTGTTTAAAAAAGTGTTTTCATTCTGTCTTAGAAGGTACAAGAGATCATGTACATCGATCCAGTACGCTCTAAATTATCAGAAGAAGGCTGCTTTAGTACAGCCGAACACCGGTCAAATTTTAATCACAATTTTTTGTGTGAAGACGTTGTTTAGTTATTGAGCTACAATCTCTTTTATGGNTTAATAAATGGACTAAAATTAAAAATTAACTTTTTTAAGTATACCCTTAACTCTATTCAAGTAAATTAATGTCTTAAATTTACTATGAAGTAAGAAACATTTAAGTATTTTGGGCCTCGTTGTTTTAATGTTACGTCATTAAGGGTTTTATGTATGTTCTCCGTTGCTTTCATGTTTTGAAAGATTAAACTGAAATAATGGTCCTTAGAGAGAGGATTATAATATTAATCTTGCAAAATTTTGAACACGGAGAAGGGCTGAAATAATAAATTGTGTTTCTCTTTGAAGGTTTACATTTTCAAATGCTCTTTATTTCTCTTAAACTTATTTTTAGTTTCATTTATTTTTAGTAATATATTTTGTTCCTTTGGGCCGGATAATTTTATATATTTTGGTCCTTTGGGCCGGATTATTTTAATATAAGTATATTTTTTGAATGTATTCGCAAATCTTTTAAACATTATCAGCAACTACAACTCAGACCTATTAAAGAGCCAAATCATACCTATCATGTAACATTTTTATAAAAAAAAAAAGAAACCCTTATAACGTTAGCCAGATAAGTAAAAACGGAAAAAACAGTAATTACCTACATAAAATCTCATAAGATGCTATTTGCACATAATGAACCCTCTTTTTAAGAGCTACGCTTTACGTGAGTCTAATAATAGGGCTGGAATAGGAGCTTAATAATTTACATGCTTCTAGCCAAATTCAATACGAAAAGGGTTCTTTCAGACCTCCAAGCTTAATCAGCTCAAGTTTCTTGGCGAATTGATAATCTTCGACCTGATTATGAGAAGCTAAAACTACAGGTTTAGTAGGCTTTAAAACTACCTTTAAAGTATTTGAAAATTACAGTGCGTGTTACATCACTCACTTTACATGTATATGTTTATTTATCGATTTTTATTTTTTAAAACTAGGTTTCTGATTTTATAAAAAGATAAAAATGAAATAAAAAAAACCTAAAAACAAGGATGAGTAAGCGCATCAAACATTAACCAATCACGCTTCTACTTTAAATAATAATACTAAATAAAAAAAAAAAAATCACAGATAAGCTATCTCTTTACTCTAACATAACATTGAATTAGGGAAAAAAATCACTACAGTTATAACCTCTCAACCTCTCTTCCCCCACCCCTTACTATCCTTATTATCTTATCACCTGTTATCACGCAACACGTAATCACGTAATTATATTTGAGGGTAAAAGTCACGTAACTTCACGTTTTTGATCGGAATTACGTTGTCATGTGTTCGTTTATTTCGTATATATGGTCGATTATTTTCGTATTATGATCGTTTTTTGTGGAGGGGGAGGGGGATATTAAAAACATTTGGAATAGATGATAGTAAAAAAGTGTTTTCAATTATTTAAAAAAACGATAAATCAATAAAAGACCATTAATTTGTCAATTTAAAACAATTAAAAAATCTTTTAGTCCTAAAGACCAGCTTATCCAGCTAAAACACTAATTTGTTCCTTTGGGCCGGATTATTTTATCATAGATACCTGTTTTTTTTTATAACATTCGACAATCTTTAAACAATGCTATCAAAACCTAAAAATCAGACATTTTAAAAAGCATAAAACATACCGATATTATTATATCATACAATTATTACCATTAAGTAACATTTTATTAAACAATATTAAGGCCCTTTATAACAAATCTTTTTGTTACGATGCGATAAAAATGTACGGTCCAAATAATAAGGTTCTCTAATTAAAATTTATAAATTAGTTTATAGATTTTTATAAAAAAAAAAAGACAACCAACATTAGCATTCACATGTCAGGTAGTAATGTCATTTATCACGTTAGATTATGAAAAAATATAAGTTCAAACAAGGAATTAATAGAAGGAATTAATGTCTATTAAACTGATATCAAAAGTATTTAGAACAGTGAGAGAAAATTTTTGTTTGTCTGCAAATTGATAACTAAAGAAATTTATATCTCTGATTTTTCTCTACTTCCAATTGTAAAATGAAAATTGGGTGAAATTCCATAGCCTTCCTCCCTTTCAATTTACCCACATAGCTTCCCCATGAATGTGATAAACCCCCAAACAGAAGGAAATTAAGCTTTACAATTTTTAGAGAATACGGCAAAAAATTGCTTTTACAACCAGATATTTCATTTCTTTAGGGACAATAAAGAAAATAAACACTAGTATTTTTCAAGTTTCTTTAAAAAAAAACTTTCAATTAGGGTGGCACATGTTCCATTGAAGACACACTATTTCCATTGGGGACACACAGGATTTCCAGTGGGGACACACTCTTATTTTTAAACAATATTAAACGTAAATTAAAGGGTTCATATTAATATGAGATGATTTGTTGCCTACTTTTGACAAACCATCCAAATTGTTGAATTTGGGGACATCGAAATTTCTTTCTTCAGATCGACGAGAACTTCTGCTACCTTTTATACCCTCGGAAAACAATAAGAAGAGAAAAATTTAATAAAATATTCAGTCACTTAGTGTGGCATGCATCTTCCTTGCGTCCTATGAACCAATTTAATTCATTCACGAATGGCGTACGGCACTGGCGTGGCGCTGGTTTGTGCCACCTATATGTTAACTTATAAGTATACACAGGTTGGCACATGTCGCCCATTTTTCCAACCGCCACCGCCAGTCCCCACGCCACTCCAGAGCTATGCTAGTGCCACACGCAACTCGTGTGTTAATTGGCTCTTACGTTGAGCGCTCCACCAGTTTTCCATTTCTCTAACCACCTGGGATGCACCAAAACTTCCTTCTTGAAATTTCCACATTGGCAAAATAAATAACATCCAAAAAATAACGCTCATCATCATCTGAGGAAGAAAACATTGTCCTAAGCAACATTATGCAGCAGTGAACAAAACCACTTAAACGCCAAAAATGGATTAAACATACCTCGACCGATCCTCACCAGTGTCACGCCAGACCCATGCTAGTGCCATACGCCGGGCGTGTGTGAATTGGCCTTATCGCGTACTTAATGATATTTCTCTTTTACAAACCAAAAAATGTTCCTCCTATTATTACTTATTACCTAAAAAATAAATGTTTGTTATATTTTACACCGATCGACCTACAGAGAAACGAGACCAAAATTGTACCCTTATGATTAAAAAGGATTTCTGTCTAGGATTTAATTTGGAGACATTTATCTTTGGTAAGCTCTATAAGAAAGCTAGCTGGTAAGCTAATAAGAAGAGAAAGAAATAAAAGATTACCGAGTCGAGAAATAAATAAAATATGAACTTAAATAAATATAACGAAGATAATAGAACGAAAATATTGTTGAAGTTGAGAGATAAGGATTAAAAAAGAAACTAAAGACCTCAAAAGAAATAAATATCAAAATAGAAGAGAAAGCTAATAGAAGGAAATATTTTGTATATGTATTTATATAAAGAGCAAATAATAAATAAATACAAGGAAAACAGAATTAAGAAAAAACATAAAAAAAAGTAAATAAATATAACAAAAAGAGAAATAAGATAAATATGAAAAGAAATGTGCAAAAGTAAGAAAGGAAAAGAAAATTATGGAAACAACTACATAACTTCATTAGTGGGATTTTTATGAAAAAATAAAAAAAATTGTAAAACCCAAAAAGAAAAATAATCAAGAAAAAACAAAGAATTTCTTTTACGAAAATAATAAACTTATTTCTGGGTTCAAAAGAAGACGAAGAAAAAAAAAAAAAAGAAAAAAAAGAAAAAGAAAAGAAAAAAAAAAAAAATCAAAGCAACTTAACTTCTTACATTACTTCGGATCATTTCCAATTTTTTCTAGAAAAAGAAAAAAATAATAAAAAAAGAAAAACAAAAAACCGAAAAAAAAATATCTTAGTAAAAGAATAAATACAAATTTAAATGAATCTAAAAAAAAGAAAAAAAAAAAAAAACCTTTGGTTCTTCTTTTACTTATTTTATTTCTTAGATGGGTAAAAAAAACACTTCCGAGTTCTTAATTAAGTTGAAGTTTATTTTTCATTAAATTCATTAATTGAGCGATGATTAAATTAAATAGTACTAAAAACTTTAGTGAGTTACGTTTAGATAAAAAAAAGGGAGAAAACTTTGTTCGCAAATTAACTTTGTTCTTTTTTTTCTTTCTTACTAATTTCACTTAAGATATTAGGTCCTTTTTTTGTTTTTGATTAGTTCATTGATCAATTTTATTAGTATTTCGTTAAGGATTTTATAATGAAAGAAAAGTTTTTTTAAAAAAGTTTTATTTAATGATATAGACTAAATTTATAGTTAAATTAGATCAGGATAAGTATAAGTAAAGGAGACTATTGAAAAGAATAAAAATTAAATTTTATACTTAGATTTGAACTTCAAATATATAATAATCCGTCCAAACTAAAGTTTCTATTAAAATCCGTCCCAAAGGACCAAATATGAAGTTTGAAATCCGGCTCAAAGGACCAAATAAAGGATCTCCTTATAACGAACATCTATACAACTAAATTTTTTTATATAACGCTTTTTTATATCCTACGAATTCTCTATATAACAAAAATAATTTCTCTACAACAAACACAATTAATAGAAATAGGGATAAAGATCCAACCGATAAAATTCCTGTGAGTTAATATTGGCGGGGTTTTGCATACCTTTATCTTTTTTAACCACTTTTAGGAGTGTCTTGCACTAGCATTAAAATCATTATGAGTATTCTACAAAATACATCTCTTCATTAGTTGAGATGGAATTGGAAACATCTTTGATCAGTATAGAATAGAGAAATATCTTACTCTTAGTTTAGACTTCGTTTCGGACTTTATAAAAGCAGTGTAATTTACACACCGTACAAATGCCTAAAAGAAAATTAATTTTAGAAAAAAATTATGTATTCAAAGGCGTAGATAAAGGAATGAAGAACCAAGAAATATCCCGTAAATATGAAATTGCCTCTAGTTCAGAGTCTGTAATTTTGAAAAACTAGGATACGAAACACAAATTTAAAAAAAAATTAGAGATTTTAATTATGAAGAAGTTCTGTAATGGGCGAAAATGGTAAGGGATGAAAATCTTCCTCTTTTGGGATCTCTCATTTATTATCTAAAAAATTTCTAATAACGAATTTATTTTCTGGAAAAACCAACTTCGTTAAATGGAATGAATGTATATAAATATATGTATGTATAAATATTATATATTACCCTAATGCTTCTAAACTTAACCAGACAAAATTATTCTCAGGAAGAAAAAGGATTGTATACTTGATGATACTTGTACACTTCAAAACAACAATTAAAGTAATAAAACCAAATCATGTAATATTATTCCAAAATCAGGGATGCCCAATGAGAGGTGAGACAAAACTCCCAAACTATTGATTACTTAAGTTAGAATATATGGAGAGGTCAAACTTTCCATATCCATATAAAGACCACAAGCCGTCGATCAAAACATGAATAAAATATTGCTTTTACAATCTCGCATAAACCCTGCATAGCATATATCTTCAAACTACAATAACAAAGCAGTGAAAACCAACAATAAGACCCAATTTAAATTCAAATTCCTTACAGCTAGTATAATTACTTTCCGGGAAAAAAAGGAATTCATAATATTTTTATGGTTAGTAAAAACTTGTAATGAATAGCGTCAAAAATACTCATATATATACATTTTTTTAAATATAAAATAAATATATATATTTCCCCTCCCCCCATTTAAGCAATAACGGTGTATGAGTTTTTACGAAAAATGGAAACGCCACCGAAACGAAACGGGGAAAAAGTATGGGAAAATTATGCAAGAAGCCGAAGTTAGTTGAGAGTTGTAGGATGGGGGGTGGGGGGTTATTAATTGTAAAGTAGCATGTTATGTGAAGGGTTAGGTTAGCGTGTAAGGCTTGACCAAGCATGTTATGACCTTAGGACCAGCAAGCCAATACCCTTAATAGAGGGCCTTTCAAAAACCCACCTCATTCATCTGGACAACTCAAGTCACACAACAAAATACCTTTCTGAGTTGTGAGCTCCAAGTGACAGAAATGGAATGGAAAATTTCCATCAAATTTCACAGTACGAGGTGATTTTAAGTGGTTAAGTGTCCTTTATGAACTGTTTGTGACAAAAGTGGAAGAGAAAATTCCAATCAGATGTTAAACATCGATGTAAAAAAGTGGTTTAGGATGGTTAGAAGAGTTTACGTATCCAGTATGAGCTATGAGCTGTTAGTGACCAGAGAGGGCGAGAAAATTCCAATCGGATGCTCAACATCCATTTATAACATGGTTGGAAGATTTTGTGAATAGTTTATGAGTTTATGTTTATGTTTGGTTATGAGTTTATGTTTAAATTCCAATCAGAAGCTCAGCATCTATGTAAAAGAGGTGGTTTATGGATTCTTCCTGAGCTATTAGTATTATAACACCATAATTAAGCCCACTTGGTCATACGGTATTGAACTCTGGGGATGCACCAAGCGTTCCAACTCCTACCGCATCCAATCCCTTCAATCCAAAATCCTTAGAAGAATAACTGTCGCTCCTTTCTATGTCTCCAACTTTACCCTTCACAATGACCTCAAAATTCCCTTTATTCGCGACCTAACCACCTCTCAATACAAATATTTCCATGACTCAATTTCCCATCATCCAAATCCTTTAATCCACAACCTACCATCACCATTCATGGCCTGGTAACCTTTCTCGACGCCTTAAAAGACAGTGAACTTGTGACCTATTAAACATCAATTAATAAAATGTACTATTAAACTTACGTAATCTTTATCGCTGATGTACATGTGTTCTTTGTAGACGCAATACTCAAATGAAAACAAAAAAGAAGTAAATTACTGATATATAAGAAGGTAGCTTTAGATGAGAATGGTTAAAAGGTGTTATGTAAGTATAAATTCTAAATAAGCTAAAAAAATTAAGATGTATAAGCAACCAAATTTTTTGATTCCTATTTTTTCTTTATCCATCTTCCAGCGGTTTTAATAAAAACCTTTGATCAACTCCCTAAACACACAAAAAACCCAAACATATTTTCTTCAAAAATGGATTTAAAATCAAACAAACCTAAAAAAATGAAACCTCCATTAAAAAACAAACTTATAAATACTAATTGGCTTGTTTTATTTATTTTTTCTATATCCTTTTCACATTTTATACATGTCAACTAAAAATTTAACGATGATAAAAAAATATTTCGCTTTGAAGTAACCCTTACAAAAAAATATATACGTGTGGATTTAATATGAGAAGGAAAAAATACTACCTCATTTTTTTTTAATAATAAGAAAAAGATTTTTTTGAGAACAAAAAAAGCTGATTTTAGTATTTTTCTTTTTCAAAAGAATCTTTCACTACTTTTTGTGTTTAAAAAAAGTCACAAAAAAGGAGAACTTTTCTGCTACCTTTTTTTGGGGCAGAATTTTCTGCAGTTTTTCCGGGGAGAAGAGGTAAAAAAAAACTTTTTATAAGAGGTACAAATTTTAAAGGTAGAAGAAAATTTTAAAGCTCGAACCCACCCTTTTTCTCGCAGATTCTTATTTGCTGCTTCACAAGCCCTTTTTCTGGCTCCCCTTTTTACCTTTTTTTCTGAAAACCCTGACTCCTGGGGGTAAAACCTGGAGGTAATTAGGGATCAAAAGAAGTGTATTCAGGGCAAAAAAAGGGAGGGTCTCCTTTTTTAAGAGGGAGAGAACCCCTTAATTAGGAAAGAAGCTTTTTTAAAAGGTAAGGTGGCTTACAAAACTAAATAATTAAATAATTTGTATAGCCCCCCTCTACTTTGTGAAACGCTCCACAAGAGTTTGGATCGCCGCTAAATCATCAGAAGCTAAAAACAAACCCTACAAATGTCCTTCAGGCAGTAAACATATGCCCTTATAACGAACCTAATATTTAAACTCCTATTAAAGAAGCTATTCACATTATTCTTTGAAAAGAAAAACACAGCTTTTTGAACTTAATTAAAGAAAATTACTGTTTTCTTTTGTCTTAATGTGTTTTAGTTAATATTATATAAATGAGGAGAAAAAAAAAAAAACAAATAAAAATTAGTTGATCAATTCAAATATTCTCACTAACAAAAAAATAGAACTGCTCAAGGGACTAATTTAAACATTTTCATTCATACATTCAACTAGAACCAATTTAAATGTTCCCATTCATAAATCCTCTCCAGGTCTAATTTAAATGCTTTTCATTAATCCGTCCCAAAGGACCAATTTTCAATTTTCACTTTTTATTTATTCAAACCTAGTTAAACAAAACATTTTAAATGTTGACATTCATAAATCCTAATCAAGGACCAATTTAATGGCTTTTATTTTTATTAGCTTATTGATGTTTGTCAGGGATAAATATTGTTGTGTATCCTAGCTGTGTATCTTAAGCTGACACTTGCACAGATTATGTATTTATAATGACAATTCAAGAACAATTGACTTTAAAAAATCGTTTATATTACCCGATCATTAAATAATTTCCGAAAAATTGTTAAAATAGCTTCCGTTACCTTCGGTAAGCTCAGAAACAAAATAAGAAAAAATTGTAAACAACAAATACAGAGGATATTTAGGAAATATAGATATGAAAGAGGGGGTGGTAAACTAAAAGTGATGATTACACACGTTGAGTATAAAGCCTCCAACACGTTTTTACGTAAGTAATAATTAAGACAATTTAATAAATATAATAAGACAGAGGTAAGAGTAAACCTGATGACGTAATCGTTATAATGAAATAGAGATATAAAAGAGATAGTAGTAAACTAAACGTGATGATTACACACGATAAGTAACAATCAAGACAGTTTAATAAAAATAGAAACAGAGATGATAGTCACTCCGATGATGTAATAGGGAGAATGAAATAGAGGTACGACAGAGATGGAAGAGAACTAAACGTGACGTCACACACATGATGAGTATAAAGCATCCAACACGTCTTTAGTAAGTAACAATCAAGACAATATAATAAAGACATAACAGAGACAATAGTCAGCCCGATAATATAATCGTCACAAAGAAATAGAGATATGACAGAGATGGTAGTAAACTATATACGTGACGATTACACATGAGAAGCATTAATCCTCCTAGACTTCATAATTTAGTAAAATTGAGACAATCTAATAAAGATATAACAGAGATGATAGTCAAACCAGATGATGTAATAATGACAATGAAATAGAGATATAACAGAGATAGTAGTATACTAAACGTGAAAATTACACATAAGGAGCATAAATCCCCCTACATATCGTAATTTAGTAACAAATTAAGACCATATTATACATTTATAATAGAGATAACAGTAAAACTTCAACACATAACAATAGAATAGAGATATAACAAATATGACAGTAAACGTGATCATTACACCCTTACACGTCATTTGTCAGTAGTTATCAAGATGTGGAATAGAGACACCACAAAGATAACAGTATAATGAGATAAGAGAATTGTAATGTGAACATAAACTTCGTTAGTTGATAACAAAAAAATATAAAATAAAACTAACAAATCATTAAATAGTTGAACATTGTCACAAACAACAATGCAACTAAAGGTAAAAAGAAAAAGAAAGGGAGGGGATAGAGGAGATAAGAGGGGGTAAAAGATGAAAGAATGAGAGGTAGATGGTATAAAAAGATATTTAGTACGGGGTCAGAGGTCAGAGATAGAGAGAATAGAAAGGGGGTGAAGTGGGGGAAGGCAAAGGGCTCTAGAGATCGATAACATGACCAGCCCTTAGGGTGAGGGTGGTACCGGGGTCATCTCGCTACCGAGTACCCCCTCTCTCTTCTCCCCTATACCATATTTCTACCCTTTAAGAGGAGGAGAGACCTGTTGATCGTGCACTCAGACACGAATCCAAAAAAATATTATATACATATATATATATATATA
>KZ652202.1:56186-68434 GCA_001010745.2 Gerris buenoi
TTGTTTACAAAGTTTCCGAAATTTAGAAAAAAATAAAAAATAAATTAGGCAATGAGATCCGGCCCAAAGGACCATGAAAAGTGTGCACCAATTAGTGGAGTAACAGTCTGCACTCCAAATAACCGAATGCTTCACCAGAAGCTGATTCATAAAAAATTAGGAAATTTAAGGAAATAATAAATAATAATCCGAATCTCATTACCTGATATGCATATAAATTTAATAAAGTAAATAAAATAATAAAGTACAAATTAAAAGGTTATCTTCAATAAGTGTAGTTATTTAATGATAAAAGTTTGAAATAAAACAATAAACGAAATTAAAGTTCTCTAATTTAAATTAATTTTTTATTGAAATAATAAAGGGCTAGCGCAGTGAATAGTGAGATATAATAGATGAAATAAAGTTATTAGGTGAAAGATGTATAAATAAATTTGTATAAATTAAATAAAGTTTATATGGCCTGGGTATTGTGGAGAGATGTCAAGTTGCGGGTTGATAAAGACGTCGGGCTGTAGAAATAACTGGTGATGTGATGAGTAAAGAAATAGCGGAAAACCTGGAGACCCCAACAGCAAGCTGGAATAACGCCTCCAATAGGTCCGTAATTACGTGTGTAATTACGTAAGTGCGTATAGTGTGGCTAACGCAGAGGGGGGCTCTATACGTGTGTACTGAGTGAGGGTGTGATCCAGACTGAATGTAGTATCGACAGATTCGGTTTGATGTGTTTATGAATAGGGTTCCTTATCTTATGTCGCAGGTGTCTAGGTCTAAACAACGTTATCTCTCTCTCACTGACTAGCCGTAATCTAACTGATTAAAATATAAACATAACAAACTGTGGAAGGACTAAAAGGTTTATTTTAGACCTTCTGCGGACTGTGACGAGGTGCGCTGGCTGTGCGTGTAATAATGGAAAAAATGAAATATGAAAAAATACCTGATTTGTAAGATCGTGGCTGATGTAAGTGGTAGTTATGTATAGGGAATCGGACGGCGGATGAATAGGGAAGGAAAGGAAAAGCGGGGAAAAGGAATATTGAAAAACTGATTTTAAGAAGCGGACGTTAAGCGGTAGAAATACGAGGCAGCGAGACGGACCCGGACCTTACTCGAGGAAGACTCGGATGCGACTAGCCCGGGCACGTGAATAGGTCGGAGATAAAAAATAATAATATGAAAACGACCTATGTACTTAGGCTCGACCAAACTGTTTCAATCTAACATTATTCAAAATAAAAATAAATACTTTTAACTATTAAACAAATCTTCCTAAATTAAACGAAAAATCTTCCTTAAATAAATTTAAGTAGAACGTAACAATGTTCTTTATACAAATTTACAGTTGTTGTCAGATCTTGATGAAAATTTGCACAACTGACCTTCAAAGTAAGGGGAAAAACACTGTCAACATGAATTTTGGAAATTTAATTTTGGTACACAGGGGTACGGGGTACAAGTAATGAATACCCTTCATCTTCATGATGCATATCGTTGAAATGCTCTTTAAGAGTACAGTAATTGTTGTTATGTACAGTTTTGTCATATTTTTATTTAGGAGGGGGGTAAATTTAGGATATTTGCAAATGATTTATCAAAGAGGTGGGGTATATAACTAGGAGGGATATAATCTAGATATTCTCGCATAGTAAAATAATTTGTATGCTTTCCTGGTAGTTTATAAACTTATCAAATATAAAAACACTCCGTAGCGAAGCACGGGTATCCAGCTAGTAATAATATATATGTATTTCCATCATATCAAAAACAAATAAACAGAAATAATACATAAATAAATCAATACATAAATATACCTAAATGTATTATACATAAATATAAAAATACTTGATGAGGGCCCTAAGTAAGTATTAAACACCTAGAGAGTGGGCCCCGTCTCTAATATTACTCTACACTTCTAACTTGTTTATTCCTTAACCTAATATATAATATAATACATAATATAAACAAATAACACTAATGTTTATACAGGGTGGTCCAAAAGTCCCCCCCCCCCTCCTAACTTTTGAACGGTTGAGATAAATTAATGAAACTTGGGGGATCTCTACCATGCCAAGGGAAGTTTGTTTTCATGCTATTACCCACTCGGGGCATCCACCCACTTTGCCCCCAGGCCCCCCAACTTCGAAATTTCAACTTGGAGTGTATATTTTTGATAGCAGATTTTGATTCTCTTGTAAAAAATAAGAATATTTTATATTTTACTCCTAACTTTTTTTCCTATCTCCAATATTTTGCCCCCTATAGGGGGGCAAAGGCATAAAAATGGTACATTTCAGCACCTGGGGGCAAAATGGTGGTTGTCTCTAGTACGCAAGTGGTTGAATACATACTTCCCTTTACATGGTACATATCTCCCAAGTTCCATTACTTTATTTCTAACCGTTTAGATTTTATAGCGATTTAAGTGGTTTTTTTTTTTACTATTTCGGAAGGGTTATTTTGCTATCTTTGCCNGTTTTTTTTTTTTTTTAAAAAAAGCCTAATGCTCTCCAAACGAAAGAACAAGTAATAATACTAATGTTTGATGTAAAATTTTAATAATTGATTAATAAATTTGACTAATTTATTTTAAAATTATGTTAGAAATTATTCGGACCACATGCTGGTTAATTAATTTACCTTTGTCCTTATTTTTTTTTTAACAGCCTAAGTTATTTTTTTTTAAATTTTAATTAATGGTTTATTTAATTGAGCTATTCGATAGACCATATATTTGACGACCAGACCACATGGTCAAGGTAAAACCACGATATATTGAGAGGTTCCTCCTATAGGGGCTAGAGGATATTGGATTACTCTCATCCTTTTTCAGTTTGAATTGGCGCCAACCCCCACTTCCGGGTACCATGACGCAGGCACCCGATCGTATTGCACCCCCACTTCAGGGTACCACGACGTAAGCACCCGTTGTTATTGCACCCCCACTTCCGGGTACCATGACGCAGGCACCCGATCGTATTGCACCCCCACTTCAGGGTACCCACGACGTAAGCACCCGTTGTTATTGCTCCCCCACTTCCGGTTACTGTGACGTAATCACCCTGTTGTCTCGGAACCCCGAGGATTCGACTGCTTACTCTCAGACCCCTTCGGGAAAACGGGACTTATTTAATTATCATCGTCGTGAGATGACTTGGATGATACTTAAGGACTTCATTCAAGTCAGTGGCCAATATGACCTGGAGAAGAAGAAGAAAATGAAGTCTCCACTGGAGAAAACATAATGAGGACGGTTGGTCAGCGCAAGAATCGTCCAAGGACACCGTCTGACGTCACGGGCGAGAGAAGGGATAGGACGCAGGAACGTGGCCTAGTCAGTCGGCTTGGAATTACCGAAGGGTACTTAGCGCACGTCCCTGACCAGCGACTCATTTCGGCTAAGGCCGGTAGCTGGGTATCTATCCACCCTATTAATTTTAGCAGTTCAGTGTATTGTTTTAAGCATTTGATTCTTCCTAAGGAAGTAAAACTAAATTAATTTATCGTCAATTATTTAACTTTTATTTAAACATTTAATCACATAAAATATTTCATCCGCCGGACAGAAAACCGGACGATCTTCGAGGATCCCGTACGAACAGGACTCATTTAGTACTTCGAGGACAAATTATCGCCGAGCTTCTTCTACATCGAGTCGAACCCAACGACGTTCAACCATTTGGTGGTATTTATAAAATTAGGATTATTAAATCTTTGTATAGGTTTCCTCAAGGTCATTTGAGGGTCATTTTCAAGGACGTGGTGTAGGTCGTTGTCAAGGCTGCTGTTAAAGGGAAAAATTTGGCTATTTCGCAATCCGCAATATAAATTAGGGTTTCCCATAGCTAAAACAATTTTGAGCTTGGAATTACCTTTAAGGTCATGCTCAAGGTCATGGAGATGGTAATATTTTACGTGAAATTTCCTGCTCTTTTCAAATCCGTAATAAATAATGGGGGTTTCCATTTATAATAGCAAAGTTGACCTTAAAATGGCCCTGAAAGGCAAGGTTAAGGTCAAATCTAAGGCCACCGTTGAATAGCTAAGGAAATTTCCTAATACTTTTGTATTTAACTATTTTCAAAAAATGCATTTCTGACGAGTTATTCAGGGGTTTCCATACTTTTGTGCCACCCTGTATAATATAAAAATAAATGTAAAACGATCAGACTTTCGGAGAATGTTTGCTATTACAGTTCCAAGGTAATGGTGATCTTTTTATCATTGATGTGTATTTGGGCTAGGGAATGTAAAGAAAATATTGCTTTAAGCTCACCGAAGATAAAGGAATCTTTGTCATCATTATGAAATTTGTCTGCTGTTGTACATTTTACAATCAACCATAACCTAAAAACCACTCATCTGGTTTAGATGGTTTCGAATGAACAATGTAAGGTGTGAGTCTGCAAACTGGATCAGATAGAGATTGACTCTAGAGACGAACATAATATGTCGGGGTGGACTTACAAGGAAGGGTTAACTGAGGTATGTTGTGTTGGCTAAACTGTGTGGAACCTTCTCCCTAGAGGTTATGACGGGTTGATCTGTAAGCTTTGTATTTGTAACGTGATGTAAACCTTTATTTTGATTAAAGAACTTCTAAACCAAACTGTGAGTGTTAGTCTGTGTTAACATTTTATTGGCGACGAGGATGGGATATTGAAATGGACGAAGACATTCCAATCGTTACGGGTTATAATGAAGTTTCAGTGATGTCTAACTACGGGCGTGTTTCCGAGTTTGTGCTAGGAAGTGATTGGGAGATATATTATGAACAGTTGGAGCTATATTTTAGCGCTAACAATGTTGGTGATGTTAGCAAGCAAAGGGACATTTTTCTTGCGTCTTGTGGTAAGGATTTATATGCCATTATTAAAAATTTAGTAAGGCCTAAGAAACCTAAAGAAGTGTCATTGAGCGACATAGTAAGTAAAGATAATGGTCACCTTAAGCCTAAAAAGTCCAAATACGTTAAGACAGATTAAGGGCTCTTACTGAAAACTGTGAGTTCAGTGATGACGTTTGTTTAAATGAGGAGCTTCTTATTCAGTTTATTGTTGGGATTAGAGATGATGCTATGTACAAAAGAATTCTTGAAGAGCCCAAATTAACAATAGAGAAAGCTTTTGATATTGCTGTTGCTATGGAGTCAGCCATTAAAGATTTAGCCCTACTTCATTCTACAGCGGGTTCTTCTAGTCACATGCCTATTTTACCTGTAAGTGCAGTTAAGGAGGCACAGAGTAATGTCAGTAAACCATTTGATAAAGGTGCTAATTTTAAAAATTATCGTAAAGAGTGTTTCCGTTGTGGTCGTTGGCACAGAGAGCCTGACTGCCCAGCAAAGAAATGGGTGTGTTTTCAATGTCGGGCAGAGGGCCACAGTGCCAAAATGTGTCCTGTTAAACGAAAAAGTATGGAGACAGCTGTGAAGAATGTAGACGATGATGACGTTAGTGAGGAATCAGAAGATTCTGTTCAGTCAGTAATAACTTCTGTCAGAGCAGTGACAGCAGGAGGTAAGAGCTCTAGTGATCCATTGTTCATGAGGGTGATCGTTAATAACCAAGAAATTCTATTTGAAGCGGATACTGGAGCAAGTGTAAGTTTAATTCCAAAGAGCTATTATAATAAGTATTTCAAAAGTATTCAGTTACAGAGTTCTAGAAGTCATTTAAGTTCGGTTAATGGCAATAAACTAATCGTTTTGGGTCAGTTTCCAGTGCAAGTAACACTTAAAGGTGACAAGATGGTAAAAACAAAGTTATTTGTCGTAGAGGGTGTGAAGTCTCCCTTGTTGGGAAGGTCTTGGTTAGATGTGCTGGACCCGAAGTGGAGAGAAGGCTTAGCGAAAGATAATATAGCTCCAGTAAGTAATGTATGTGAGGAAATTCAATCTGTCCAATCAGTGGAACTTGTGAATAAGCTGACGGAGAAAATTAAAGCTGATTTTAAAGAGGTATTCAGAGGTGGAACTAAAAGTTCAATTCAGGGATTCAAGGCTCACATTGTAATGAAAGAAGATTCAGTGCCAGTTTTCCATAAACCATATCAGTTACCATTTGCATTAAAGCCAGCAGTAGAAGAGAAGTTAAAGGATATGGTTAGCAAAGGAGTTATTGAGCCAGTGACACAAAGTGAATGGGCCTCGCCCATCGTAGTAGTACCTAAGACAGATGGAAAGTCAATAAGAATTTGCTGTGATTACAAAACCACAATCAATCGGAGAGTCAAAATTGATCATTACCCGTTACCACGGCTTGATGACATATTTGCATCTTTGAAAGGTAGTAAATATTATGTAGTCCTAGACTTGACAAAAGCCTATATGCAACTTTGTGTAGATGAAGGCTCACAAGAAGTTTTAACAATTAACACCCATTTAGGGTTGTTTAAAATTAAAAAATTACCGTTTGGGGTGTCAAGTGCTCCAGCTATTTTCCAATCGGTAATAGAGCGTATTTTGTATGGTTGTAAAAAGGCAATCGCTTACCTAGACGATATAATAGTACATGGAAAAACGCTGGAAGAATGTTTCAACAACTTAGTCAATGTGATGAAGAGATTGCTTAAATATAATGTGAAGGTTAATGTAAATAAGTGTCAGTTTTTCAAAACTCAAGTTCGATATCTAGGATATCTTATTGATGAGAAAGGGGTACATCCATTAAAGGAGAAAATTGTTGCAATAGAGGAAGCCCCTTCCCCTAAAAGTGTCTCAGAATTGAAGTCATACTTAGGTCTTTTAAATTATTATAACAGGTTCATTCGGGATGGGGCCACTGTGCTAAAACCCTTATATGAGCTTACTCAGAAAGGAAAAACATTTAAGTGGGAAAGAAAACATGGAGATGCATTTCAAGAGTCTAAGAAGTTGATTTCAGAAGGGGATGTTCTTACTTACTATGATCCTAGCAAGCCTATTGTAGTACATACAGATGCAAGTCCTATTGGGGTAGCAGCAATATTAAGTCATGTTATTAATGGTGAGGAGCGTCCTGTTCAATTTGCTTCTTATGTGCTCTCACAATCAGAGAGGAACTATAGTCAATTGGAAAGGGAGGCCTTGGCTGTAATATTTGCGGTACGTAAGTTTCACCGTTATTTATATGGAATTAAATTTGAAATAGTTACTGACAATCAACCAATCAAATTCATATTTGATGAATCTAAGCAGGTACCTGCAGTTGCAGCAGCCAGAATACAAAGGTGGGCTTGGATTTTATCGTCTTATAGTTACACAATTAGATACCGTAAGGGCAAGAATAACCAAAATGTAGATGCACTAAGTCGCTTACCAGTAGAGGATCAAATTAAAGTAGAGTCAGTCAATTCCTTGAAATTAATTTCTTCCTGGCCATTGTCTTATGAGGACATTGCCAAAGCAACTGAAAATAATAAAGTGTTGAGCAAGAATGGGTGGCCTGCTCAGTGCACTGATCAAAGTTTAAAACCATACTTCTTAAAAAGAAATGACCTTACAGTTGAATCAGGTTGTCTACTTGCTGGACATAAAGTAATTATTCCAGATAGCTTGCAAGAAGAAGTTTTAGAAATCCTACATGAAAACCACCCTGGTATTGTCCGTATGACTATGTTAGCCAGAAGTTATGTCTGGTGGCCAGCAATTGATATGGCAATCAAAGAAAAAGTTTTATCTTGTGAGCCATGTGCCTTAAATAACTCTAGCGGTAATCAAGTCCCTAAAGTTCATTGGCCTACCACTAATCATGTCTTTCAGAAGGTGCATATAGATTTATTAGAAAAAGATCAAAATAAATTGCTAATCTTAGTAGACGACTTCTCAAAGTGGATTGAGGTGTGGATGATGCGCAGCACTAATCCAGAGGCAGTTATATTAAAATTAAAAAGTTGTTTTTCTACATTTGGGTTCCCAGAGGCGTTAGTGGCAGATAATGGGCCACCATTTTCTTCAGAAGAGTTCAAAACTTTCCTGTTAGAAAATGGTATAAAAGTTAAAAAATAGTCCTCCATACCACCCAAGATCCAATGGTCATGCAGAGAGAGGAGTAGGGACCATCAAGAATTTGCTTAGTAAACACCTAGCACCCACCAACAGTAATTTGCAAAATACTTTAGATGGCATTTTATTTTCCTATAGGAATACTCCTTCAACTGCAACAGGTGTTTCTCCTGCTGAAAGGATTTTTAAGTTTAGACCCAGGAGTAAGTTATCTTTATTAAAGCCTATACCTAAAAACAAACGTTTAGCAGATTTAGAAAAACCTATTACCTCAAAATTTCAAGAACATGATAAAGTATTGGTCAAGACTTACGGTGAGCATAACTCTAGTAGGTGGGTCCCTGCTCGGATTGTTAAGGTGTTTAGGTTTAGGTTAAGTGTTAAGGTCAGTCCGCTCACATATCTGGATGGAAATGGGGGAAGAGTAAGATTGTGCCATCAAGATCAGATCAAATTTGACCGTATCAGTGTAAATTCATCAACTGGCTATATTCCCCAAACCCAGTACAACCCTAGCTATAGTCAATGTGACAGAAACCAGGATTATCAAGCCGAGGCGAACAGCTAACCACCCAGAAGCAATGAAAGGTCTGAACTATCATCAACTAGTGGTAACCAAACAGAAGAGAATCAAACCATGTTAAGCAGGACACCGGCTAAGCTTCAACCTTCCAGTGCTCTTACAGAACAAACATGCGTTGGGTCACCAGGCACCTTACCAATCCAGACCCCTCCAGAAGTTGAATCAAGCCCTCCAACCACCAGACGATCAGGAAGAAGGATTACCAAACCAACTAGGCTTGATTTTTAAATATGTATTTTCTAGAACGGGCCTCTTTTTAGGAGGGGAGAGTGTTGTGTTGGCTAAACTGTGTGGAACCTTCTCCCTAGAGGTTATGACGGGTTGATCTGTAAGCTTTGTATTTGTAACGTAGTAACGTGATGTAAACCTTTATTTTGATTAAAGAACTTCTAACCAAACTGTGTGTGTTAGTCTGTGTGAACATTTTAAGGTAGAAGAAAATAAACTATCCGGGCAGATATATCACTTCCATTTCATGTGACTGGCAAAAAGAAAAGGATATGGAACTGCTCTGTCCAGGTTGGCCAATACAAAATAAATACTAGTAGTTCTGTGAACAGTAGACCTCGCGACGTCCAAAAATGAAAAATCCTTTATATACGTCGTTTGTAATAACTTAAAGGATAACTCCTACCAAATTCGGTTGTGAGTCAAACTAAGAATATAAAATTTGACGACAAAAAGAGAACAAACAAATTGATTAATAATTATTTAATAGTTAACAATTTGATAAACTAATAAATTAGTAGTTAACAAATGAATTAAATAATGACTGATTATTGTATTGTAGCNCTAGGCGGCCGCCTATGTCGCCTATGCCTAAATCCGGCCCTGACTCTGGTTTCATAATTATGAACTATTTCCTCATGGTTTGGGTTGAACCCTCCTTGTAAATGTAGTAATTTTCTGAAAGACTGACTAAAATTTATTAATAGCTCTTTCCCGTTTGTTTTAACGATTTGTGGCTTAATACTATTAAGTGAAAACTGTAGCTGTGAAGTTGGTATTATGATGAAAAATACCTCCGGATATTTTTCTCCCAATCAGGGGACACCGACACAGGTCTGGAGGTGTAACTAACTAATTATTTTTTGATATTATTGGGATTGTGGTTGGGATATGGGCGAACAAGTCTATATATCTAACTTCTAATTTAACTTTAAATTTTTATTTACCAACTTAACTGTTGTTTTATTTAATTTATTTATTGTATTAGTATTAATTTTTTTTTTAGCAATATGGTTTTGTGCTTTGTACCCCAGTGTAATCACTACAGCCTTAGAGACAAATGCAGGTTTTTTGCATTTCCAAAGGACCCACACCAAGTGAAAAGACGATAAGTGATACATACATAGGTATGAGTGGAATGATTTCAAAAGTCATTTACAATGTGCAAGAAGAACCACATCTTTTAGGCGTGTTAATGGCATTTTGGACAAGTTTGATGTCATATGGACAATTAAATGATATAACAAAATCAAGAAGAGAATATAAAATTATTTACAATAAAAATATTTCAGCAAAAATTATCAAATGACTGAAATATGTATTCTATAAGTGAGCCAATTATTGAACACCCAAGAAGAGCAACATGTGTTAGCAAATAAGGTTTCTTCACAGCAACTGTTGCAACCAAAACTATATCCAACTCTATAGTTGTAAATGTATAGGAGAATTGGGGGTAAAAGAACATAAAAATACTAATAACTGTTAGTGAATCAGTTACACCTGACNTCTCCATAGTTGTAAATGTGTATAGGAGAATTAGGGGGAAAAGTAAAATACTAATAACATCATTGTTAGTGAATCAGTAACACCTGGCCTTTTATTTATTTGACCACCAGTTGTCAATAATTCATCAGATATTTGATGCTTTTACGAATCGATTGAGTTTATTTCAAAGCAATATTTTCTTTGCTTGTGAGAGATGTTTTGGTTAATTATTTTTTTACTGAATATTATTGATTAATCATTGTTAAGTAACAAGTCAGGCCTCAGTACAAAACAAAAATATAAAAACTAGTAATTCAGTAAAAATATAATTGACCCATACATTTTTTAATGGAAAAGTTTGAAATGGCATCCGGCAGCCAAGTGGGGTGCTTCTTACACATTGCAAATGACCTTTGGACTAGATAACTCCATTCCATGCATTTTGTGCCTATATTAAAAGATTTTTCAAATCACCTAGATTTTGTGGACCACCTACATAGACTTTGGATTTAAAATTACATGACAAAGAAGATCAGGGGGTTTTAGATCGAGCAGTCCTTCTCTTTTTATTTAAAATAACAGCATCTTACAAAATTTAAATTGTTTTTAATGAATCTGTTCCCCAATTAAGAACCATGTAAATATAAAAATATTTTTGCATGCATCACATTTTTATGTGACAGACACTCAGATGGATGATTATTGTGATACATTTCTTTCTTACATGCTTCTTAGTTTTGAATTTTACATGTTTACATTATATAACTTTTTTTTACACAATATATTGAAATCAAATTATAATCATTATTAACACTGGGAGACAGACAGAGAAAAATTGACTCCAGTGCCGGGACTTGAACCACGGGCCTCTGTATCCGGCGCTGGAGTCTATTTTCCTCTGTCTGTCTCCCAGTGTTAATAATGATCATAAATTTATTTAAATTAAAATTTAACCTTCCCATACTATGAAACTACCAAAAACTTAAAAATTGAACAATATATTGTTTGACTGAACTGATTTTATTGAGTAAAATGTTAAACAAAACAAGTAAGGCGCGCAAGTAAGTACGTGAGGCGATAATCGCCGGTTTCTGTACGATTAAGTTTAATTATTAAGTGTAATAGTTGCATATTCTTTTTCTACACAACTTCAAGACCTTAAAATTTTATGTATAACATGCCATGGTAACTAAAATCTTTTTTAGCCACCCACCATATTGAGAATATTATGTGTGATATTTTAATAGTTGCATATTCTTTTTCTACACCTCAAGACCTTTATATTGAAGTATAACATGCCATGGTAACAAAAACATTTTTTCGCCATATTGGCCGCCATCTTGAAAATATTACGTATGTTATTTTAATAGTTGCATATTCTTTTAATACACTTCAAGACCTTTAAATTGATGTATAATATTGGGCGCCATCTTGAAAATATTTCGTATGTTCTTTTAATAGTTGAATATTCTTTTTCTACACTTCAAGATCTTTAAATTGATGTATAACATGCCATGGTAACTGAAAACTTTTTTTTAGTCACCCGCCATATTGGCCGCCATCTTGAAAATATTCGGTGTAAAAACTTCAAAATTTGTCCAGTTGTCTCAAATACCAAGATGAACCTGTGTACCAAATTTAATGTTTCTAGCTATAGTAGTAGTTTATGAATTGAAACAAGCCAACGCACGGACAGACAGACAGAGCCGTTATATAAGGTTTTTTTTTGTACTTTGTACAGAAACCTAATCAACTTATTTTGAAATTTGGATGGTAGATCATAATTAGCTCATCAATCTCTAACCATCTCAAACCACCTCTAACCACCTCAAACCACCTCTAACCACCTTTAACCATCTCAAACCACCTCTAACCACCTCAAACCACCTCTAATCAACTCAAACCACCTTTAACCACCTCTAACCATCTCAAACCACCTCTAACCACCTCAAACCACCTCTAATA
>KZ652202.1:101086-112348 GCA_001010745.2 Gerris buenoi
GAATTTTAATGTCCCCAAATGAATACCCTTCTCCATTAATTAACTGCAGACGCGACGCTCATGATTTACAGTAAGATATTGTACTGCAGTAAAGATCAGCAGGACATTTTCTAGCGAAAAATATATATATATATAAACTAATTTTTATTGACAGAATAAGAAAATCAGTAAATGATAATATGAACAAGGGGATTTTTTCAAGTATATAAGATGATAAGTTTGTATACTGGGGTCTAATGGAAACTAAATGAGTTGGACTGCGAGTAGATTAAGTCTCAAATAACCGGACTTGAGTCTGAACGTAAAGACCCGTCCCATGCTCAACTAAAGCTCTGTCTCCCAAGTTAATAGTTTCACAGTCTTCTCTGTCTAAAGACTTTAAGAGAATGAAGCTTAAAACCTGCTTGGTAAAGTTTAAGTCAGAAGCGTAAGCTTTTCCTACTTGAGAGCTCCTTATAGGATTAACTCAGGGCTTACCTCCCTCTTTTAATCTTACTTAAAACTAAAAACATTTTGCTCCTCCGAGATTAAGCACAGGTTCTTCCCTTCTTCCGTCTTTTTTTTACTTAAAATGCCATGACAATTTCTCTACTTTTTCTTCTGTCTTTCATTTTTAAGACTACGGGAATAAAGCGTATTTGAATTATTTATATCGATCCTCAATTGAAATAAACTTAAAACCCTATAAATATAATATAGTTTAATCTCTTAGATATCCTTTTAGAAAGACTTTCAGAAGTTCTAGGAATTACAATTTAACTGAAAATTGCAAAGGTATTGTTTTATACAAAATTAAAGGTCTTTATTAATAACGATCTGTATGATTTAGCTGACGATACTAGTGAATTCTATAGGTCAAATGCAACTAAAGAATATTAGTATAAGCAAAAATGTTAATTTCTTAATAGTTGTGTATCTCAACAAAAATGAGATAGAGCAATTACCCAATTGCTCTATCTCATTTTGGTTGAGATTCAAGGGGCTATTTTGAAAAGAATAATAAAATGTTTCTGAATCACTCATTAATATTCAAATTATCAGCTGCTAAACATCTTTTAAGTTCTGATACATTTAAATCAAATTATAATTATTCATTCATTTTTACGTTTTTGGTAGTACTCATACTACGGAACATTTAAATTTTAATTTAAATCAAATTATAATTATTATTAACTACGGGAAACAATCAGAGAAAAATATGCTCCAGCGCCGGGATATATAAAAATATCCCGGCGCTGGAGCATATTTTTCTCTGATTGTTTACCGTAGTTAATAATAATTATAATTTGATTTAAATTATAATTATTATAAACAATGGGAGATAGACAGAGAAACATAGACTCCACGTCAAACGCGTTGGTAGAGCGCTATGCTAGAAATATAAAGGCCCGTGGTTCAAGTCCCGGGGCTGAACCACCCCAGTCTATTTTTCTTTGTCTCTCTCCCATTATTAATAATTATTATAATTTTATTTAAATTTAAATTTAAACTGTCCAGGGATGAATATAAATACGACCAAATACTTAAAAATTAGAAGTCCTGTTACATTTAATACTACGTTTTTTTTTTTTTTTTAGCTTTATTCTATAATATACCTTGAAGCAAATCTTGTCCAGGGCAAATCTTGTTCTGGAGATCTCTCCAGAATTTTGGACCATCATAATGGATCGACTAATAAAATATTGAAGACGTAGAACTTTGAAATTTCCCTAGACGCTAGGAAGCCAGGAACCTATGTACCACACTAATTGATAGACTATTAAACAAAATATATATATTATTTAATTTGTAATTTTTATCTTATTATCGTTATCACTTATTGTGAAATAATATCAAGCTCTCTATCACTTGCTACAAGCATGTAATAGTACATTACGCGTCTAATGCGAAATAAGCATTTTGCATGCGAGTGTGGAGTTTGCACCCGAGCGACAGCGAGGGTAGTAAAACCACACGAGCAATGCAAAATGCCGTTTTCGCACGAGTTGCATACCGTACTTTATCTACGATTTTTAGATTTGAATAATAAATACGTAAAAAAATAATAAACTTCCTGTATGTAAGCTCGTATTCCTCTTTTGATAAAGATGACATCAATTCATTAGTTGTATTTGGTGCCGAATTAATTATTTCAGAAGGCGTATTATTCTCCTCGTATTCGTCATAATCACGTAAATCACTCATTGATTTTTGCAAAAAAAAAAACTCAATACAAACTTTTACTTTTATTAAATTAACATCAAATTTGATGTTAATTTAATGTGAGGAATAAAAAAATTAATTATTATTATTATTATTATTATTATTAGTTATGTTAAATGTAAACAAACTCGCTAATCGTGTGTAAAGTTGAAGAATTCTTCTTCTTTTCGGCGCTAGTGGCGTAAAGAAGAGGAATTCTTCAAAACTATGAAACACGCATGCGCAATTAATACAGGTGCGTAAAGTATCACTTTCTACGAATCTAAATAGAGATACAATGTTTATAATGCGTATCAATCGTAGATAAAAGCAATTGTATAGTTGGACTTAAAAATAAAAGGGGTGAAAATAAAAAAAAATTAAATTATTTAAATAGTTGAAGGGTTATACATATTACATCAACTTTTTTTTATAACATAACGTTTTTATACCGATACGAGTATTACATACTTAACAAAATAAAAACAACGTACCAACACTCTATCGTTTACATCTAGAGCGATTATTCTTTTATTGTGAAAAGGTTTTACACTGAAGCAGCAAAACACGAGTATTGTGTGAGAGTAGTCAATCGTACGTGATTTTTTATGCAGAATAAAAAAGTAATACCATTGTGCAGTTTTTTTCTGCTCTCAGAGGGGAAAAGAATATTAAACGATTTTAAACACGGACATTTTTTCTCTGACTTTAAATAAGTCAGGTTTGCAACAAACTGTTTTTATCTTTAATCCTATTGAAGTATTTTTAAAAAAAAAAAAAATAATTCACACAATTACTTCTCTGCATTAAAAAAATATCTGGGGGGAAATTATGCACAATATTTCATTTTAATGTATAAAAAATATGAGAAAATATCAAAGTACATAATACTAGGTGTGCTTAGAAATATAATTAGTTACATGCATTCTACCTCTATTTTAATGTACACCATTATATACTTATGATTTTAGATAAATTAGAGAAATGTGTTCCTTGTGCTTTTAAATTTTTTAGAAGTTGTGTCAATAAAGGAAATAAAAGACTTACTTTTGCTGAAATATTTCCTCCTTGGATCATTCTGAAGCTGATTGTCTAGGCCAGGGGTGGCCACGCATAAGATTAATGAGTGCTGCATTAACTGGTTTTTCATTTAGATATTATAAAGAGCCACACCATAATAAAATAGTATTAAATAAACAAATTAAAATTTAATTTAATTAATTTATTTATTAATATTTTTAAAGAGTTCTCAAACAGTTAAAGCCACAAGTGAATTGTAAATTATAAATTTGTATTGTATTTGTAAAATCTTCTACAAGCCTTAAGTGTAAAGTAAAGTACCCGCATAGAAGAAAATTCAATTAAGAGAGAGACAATACAAATAATTATTTCAAAATTTTAATAAATTAAAATGAAATTAACGTAGAGGGGAAAAAATTGATAAAAACATGAATATTTGCGTAAAATTTCTAAAATAAGTCCACAGCACTTCTGATAGATGATTATTTGTCAATTGAGAACGATATTTTGACTTCATTGTGGTGTTCATAGATTCATAGCAATTATGATGTACCAAAAATTGAAATGAGACTGCAAAAAGCTTTCTCTAAGTCTGAATATTTTTATTTTGGCACTATTTAGAAGTATATTTGGGCTGCATTTGCAATGCCTAATACTCTTTCACTACCAATAACTCAAATTTTTTAGACAATTTTTTGAAAAAATATTATTTCAGAAATTGGAAATCAAAATATGAAAATGTAGATTTCGTTAAAACAATTGAAGCGGGCTGTAAAATAGAAAAAAACAACGTTTTCACGAATATCTTACGTTGTAACGTAACGATTTTAATAAAACTTAATACACATCGTCTAAAGTCTAAAGTAAAATAATTGAAACAGGCATGTAAAATTTCAACTTTATAAAAGCAGAAGTTTTTGTGCAGTGAAGTGATACATTTTATAATATTTGAATAGGTGATGTCCGGACCGAGTAATTAGTGGAATAGTATGAATGCTGAGTGGCTCCCTTATTACTAGACTATTACAATCATACTGGGTATAGTTATCAACACATCATATTTATTTCTATAAGCTCACTTAAATTATAGAGCCACGCAATGCCTTTTAAAAATTGTTTATAATTTGTAATTCTTAAATATTTATTATTTTTTTATTATTATTAACAATGTGTTTTTTTTTTGTTTTTTTTTTTGTTTTTTTTTTTTGTTTTGTTTTTTTGAAGAATTTTAAAAAACAGACCATTAACTAATAAGTAACTTTAACCTCAAAGGACATAACCACAACGCCATAATAAACAAGTTAAAACAGTTCTGTTAAATAATTGGTTCGTTAGTAGGACAAAGGAAAATTAATTATCACATTTTGCATTCACATGGCATTTCGAAACTGTAAAAGCGTAGAATTGTGTTGGTTCAAATACATTCGTGTAGTGCGTGTTAGAATGTCGTACGTGACTTTTCCATTAGAACGGAAAAAAGGCCCATTTTTTATTTACTTTATTATGTATTTACTTTTATTTGGATGTAATACATTTATAATATGGGTTTTTTTCCAAGTTTTGGGAAAAAGGGTAAAAAATAATTAACTGCAGATAAAGAATTCACGGAAATATACGTGTACTAATTAGTTATTCTAAATAAAATTATAAATTTAGCAATCTCGTTAAATAATGTATTATTTAATGTGGTCAAATCGTAGTACGCTAACGATTGTACTGTTTTTACTGTAAAATTCAAATTGCTTTTCTCAATAAATTACTAAGGTATAATTTATAAACATATTATAATTATTTNTGAGGGGTCGCTTTCACGCCGGGCAGGAGACATGACGTCATTGTGTTACTCCCCCCTGTGCTCCCACAGTCCAACTTCTTCACAATACGTTTCACTTGAAATGTAAATACTTGAAACTTTTATATTTCCATGTCGATTTAATTCAAACGACAGACTCGTTAAGATATAAGTCTGACGGGACGAGGAATGCACATCGTTCACTCGCTCGCTCCGAAGCCAGCAAGTGTCGTGGGTGTCCAATATGACTTGTAGGTCGGATTCTCATCCGATTTTTTCGTTCCCGTTCTGAGCTTTTTTTTTTAACAAAGTTTCTTATGGCACGTTATAGCGTCTAGGGCCCGGGAGTGAATCTGAAAAAAACGACCAATATCACCGTCACAAAATAACCGTCACATAATCACCGTAATGAAATAACCGTCGCGCAAAATCCGTCACGAAATCTACGATGACGATAACTTGTGTAAAAGTCGACCGATTTAGTTGAAATTTGGTACACATGTTCATTTTACCAATGCCCAGGACAAGTTCGTTGGACGTTATCCGCCCAAGCGTTCACGCGCAACGCTCGCGTAAACGTAAGCTTCAAATTTGAAATTGGAATTTTTGAACGGGAAAAATTTTTAACTTCGTCTATTTGATGAGACAAACAACTTTTACAAATAAATTATTTTAGTAAAACGAACACCGACACTGCTATGAAGTGATAAAGATCGCTAAATTTATTAAAGAGCCAAAACGATTAAAATAAAGAAAACAACGTTTTTACCGATATCTTACGTTCTAACGTAACGATTTAAATGAAACTTTGTACACATCACCTATTGTACAATTGAAACAAGCATGCAAAATTTCAACCTGATACAGGCAGAAGTTTTTGTGAGTTAATGATTTATATTTTTTTTTATTTTAATATTTAATTGCAGTAATTTGCCGACGGCGTCTGAGAGGACAGTTCTTTTTTGTTCTACAACCCACTGCTTTAACTATAAATTTATCATTAACTTTTTTCTCAATATACAATACATTATTTATTGAAAGACGCTCACTTCAAAGATAATAAAAAGCTTTTTATTTAATTTAGCCTTAACTCCGCTAGTACAAATAGCTAGTTACTTTTAATTTTGTCTCTTTTCTTACTCCACCATGTATAAGTAGTTATTGCTGTGATTTTATAATTTATATTTAATGAAAACCGTAAGGAACTTCGTTACTACTGGGTGTCCTACGACACCACACGAATTTTTTTTTTTTAGTATACCCTTAAGTTTAAATTGGAAAAAATAAAATGATTACCGTACCTAAAATAATATAATAAAATACTGTCATTTCTTTAACTATATTTAACTATATTTAAACATTACAAACATTGCGCTCCTTCATCTATCATTAAAACATTGCAATGTTTAATCATACATTTATGATGTGATGATGTTCAGTTGCTTGACAAAAAGGATTTGTATGAACATCTATCTGTTTTATCAACTATATAGAATATAGTAGTTAAATTTATCCAGATTTTATTTGTCTTAGCGAATAAAAACACGAATTGAAATTTTAAGTAAATTCAGATTTTATACTCAAGCTAAACACAAGCAGATTATTTACTATTTATATTTGGATTTATTACAAAACAGTTGTAATACGATCTCCTCATATTAGTACATCAAGCGTCTAGTGCGGAAAGTAATCGGAGTTTGCACCTGAACGACAGCAAGGGTAGTAAAACCACAAGAGCAAAGCAAAATGTAGTTATCGCACGATTTGTGTACTGTACTTTATCATGATTGTTGGATTTTAATAATAAATACAGAATACATTTTATTTTAATATTCATTGTTTATCACTAAAAACAGCTACTTTAATCGTGCGTTAAGGTGAATAATTCTTCATTATTTCCGCCCTAGTGCGAAAATAAAGAAGAATTATGAAACGCGCATGCGCAATGAATACAACTACGAATATAATCACTTTCTACGCATTTAAATAAGGATAAAATGTTTTTATTTCGTATCAATCGTAGATAAACGTATATTTTCATGTTGGCACAATACGCCACATATTGTAGTGTGGAACAGTTACGCAGAAAATTGAAGTAATGTCAATCATAGTAGTTTTTGCAATACATTTTTTTTTAAGGGTTAAACATTTTTTTTTTATCTGCATTGCTTATAACTTCAATAAAATGAAATCATTTCCAGGCTTTTTTATTACTTGTTTGATTTATTTCAATACATAAGAACCTCGGGATTTTTTTAAAAATATTTTATAAAATATTATGAAATCAAATCGATTTATAAAAATAAAAAAGGCTAAGAGAAAGATAAAGGTTTGAAAAAGCTATTTGCATTGTTATCAGTGTTTGTTGAAGAGAGAAGATAATTTTTCATTTTATAATATATTGTTAAGTTGGTAGTAGAAACAAGTATTAGAGAGGGCTGTTTAATGCCGCAGTGTGTAGGAGGAAGGTTGGATATTGGTTGGGACATTAAAGACGATAAGGTATGAATGTTTAACGGTGCGGAGAGCTCTAGAGAGAAATAACACACTCAAGATAAGCAGTCAGGAATAGTTACCAGGGCAATGATTCATGATGCCATTATTGTACTATGAGCAACTAATCCTTAGCTTTCAAACTATCTCACAGCGTACTCTCAATGTACTGTGAGTACGAACTTTCAATATATTATATAGAATTCCTTTCAACTACACTTAGTATACACTCTAATACATCTTAAGCTTAAAACTGTAGTTTCTACTGAATGATTTATCAACACAACAATGCTTCTTGACTTAAAACCAAACAACTATTAAACTATTCCTTCCTGTAACTTTTGTATGGACAATTCTAGAATTTTGTCTTTAGAACTAGAAACATTAACTAAATTCCCAGATATAATTAACAATATTATTGCAGAAAGAGTCTCCAATTTGTGTAGCACATAGTTTTCTTGTGTCCTATTTGTTGCAAAACTTGTTTACATTGTTATTTCACAATTTGTTGTCATAAAACTAAGAGTGGCAGTGACTGACTAATCACTAATTCTCCTACTTCCTCTTTTGACATAGAGATTTGGAATTTGGTTCATAGATAGAGTTTAGCATATATAGAAAAGTGCGGCCATTTTGATTTCGATATATGGCCGCCATATTGAATTATTGCCTCCATCTTGGATTTATTCATCAGTAGTTCTCCTACTTCCCATTGACATAGAGATCTGAAATTTGGTACATAGATAGACTGTACCATAAATAGAAAAGTGCGGGCGTTTTGATTTCGATAATTGGCTGCCGTATTGAATTACAATCCTGAAAAATTACGCCATCCTGAATGTAATAAAACTCTATTATCTCAGCTTCTAGGGGACCTGGGTCATTCTCAAATTATTTGGTTTATTCGGTTTTGCTCACAATGAAAAATGTCTGAAAAAAAAAAAAATAATTGAATACTTATGAATTTTGCAGTGAATGTTGACTAACTATTCTTTTTAATTAAATAACCCTGAAATTTGTGAGTTAATTATCAATTTTTTTAAATTTCTCAAATTTTGTAAAATGAATTGCATTTCATGAACAAGAGTGTTACCAAGTATGCCACATTAAAATTATTTATTTTTTGTCAATGCAATCGAGTAAATCCGTAGTTTTAGAAGTGTGCGAAGTTTTTTAGTCCATAGTAGTATTATATTCTACTTTTTTTATTTTTTGATAATACCTTTATGTAGTTTGATCAAGAGTGTTACCTTCAAGAAGATTTTACAATTTAAGGTTTCCAATTGTATCTACATAAATAAATTTTAAGAAACGAAAATGTCACAAGGGTTTTGAGAGGCGTTGTATAATATTATAGTTTAGCATTATTGAAACAATATGTTTGTATAGAGGGACAAACATGTTAAATTACAATCGGTAACACTCTTGTAAACGGTAACACTCTTGTAGACAGGAGTAACACTCTTGTCAACTATTATGTCAATAAATGCACATTTGAAAAAGAAACCATAATAAAACCACAAAATGTGATCAAAAATAATAGTAAAAATAATTGGGAAAACATACAGCAAAAAACGATTCACGAAATTCAAACTTTAATGAACAAAAGAACACCAAGACTTTTAGACAAAATAAAATTTTAGTTTTACGATAATAAAGTTGAATAACAATACATTAATTATAATTATCATAATCAGAGTTATAAATTATAGTTATTACTTGATCTTTATGAAAAAAAAAAAAATAAAAAAATAAATAATAATAAATCATACACATATATATTTATAATCATACAAACTTATGTTATTATATGGTAATTATATCTGGCTCATCTCGCAAAAATACATTTCAAATTTATTAGACTTTTCACAAGAAAGTAAAACTACAGTTTTTAGCTTTTTTTTNATAGAGGGACAAAAATGTTAAATTACCATCGGTAACACTCTTGTAAACGGTAACACTCTTATAGACAGGAGTAACACTCTTGTCAACCAATATGTCAATAAATGCACATTTGAAAAAGAAACCATAATAAAACCACAAAATGTGATCAAAAATAATAATACAAATAATTGGCAAAAAATACAGCAAAAAACTATTCACGAAATTCAAACTTTAATGAACAAAAGAACACCAAGACTTTTAGACAAAAAAAGTATAAAATATTAGTAAGTATAAAATTTTAGTCTTACGATAATAAAGTTAAATAACAATGCATTAATTATAATTATCATAATCAGAGATATAAATTATAGTTATTACTTGATCTTTATGAAATAAAATTAAAAAAATAATAAATCATACACATATATATTTATAATCATACAAACTTATTTTATTATATGGTAATTATATCTGGCTCATCTCGCAAAAATACATTTCAAATTTATTAGACTTTTGACAAGAAAGTAAAACTACAGTTTATTCTTTGTTTTTATAAAAATAAAAAAATAAAATAATAATAATAAATCATACACATATATATTTATAATCATACAAACTTATTTTATTATATGGTAATTATATCTGGCTCATCTCGCAAAAATATATTTAAAATTTATTAGACTTTTGACAAGAAAGTAAAACTACAGTTATTTTTATTTTTTTTTAATTTATTTTTTTTTTTTAAATGACATATTAATATGTCTATAAAAAATAAAAAGGCACTTTTTGTCTGTTCTTCTTGTCTGACTTCGTTTTTGCCTGTAGTCCAGATCTCTGACAGGGTCCTGATTTCTTTTTTCTGAACTTCCTTTTCTTTTCAGCATTACTCAGTGCCTGATAGGAAAAGTAATAACAAAACAAAATAAATCAAGCACTCCAAAATAAAGCCATACAGAATACATCACCAGCGTTTACAAGAGCGTTACTTGAGTGGAGTAACACTCTAGTACAGTAACACTCTTGTAAAATAGCCATTTAACTTCCTTAATATCTTATTTATTAATAGAATTTTATGGAGATTTTAGTTTTTCTGAGTATACATACGTAATTAGTATGTGATCCCAATCTTTATTCTAAATAAATAATTGAAGCGAGCGTAAGCGAGCTTCTTACATTCAACGAAATATGCATCTTGTCTTTCTGTCTGCCTGTCTGTCTGTCTGTGTGTCTGAAACGTACGACGATAACTTGAGTAAAAGTTGACCGATTGAGTTGAAATTTAGTATACATGTTCCTTTTACTAATGCTCAGGACGAGTTCGTTGGACAGCGTGATCCGTCCAAGAGTTCGCGCGCAATGCTCGCGTAAACGTGGGCTTGAAATTGAAAATTGGAATTTCAGGACGGGAAAAAATTCTCTTATCACCTATTCGATGAGACGAACATTTTTTTCGAATATAATTTTTTAGTAAAACCAACAACGACACCGCTATGAGTTAATAAAGATCGCTAAAACTATTAAAGCGGACCTAAACGTTTAAAATAGAGAAAACAACCTTTTTACCGATATCTTACGTCCTAACGCAACGATTTTAACAAAACTTCATATACATCGTTTAAAGATCAATTGAAACAGGCATGAAAAATTTCAACTTGATACAAGCAGTAGTACTTGAGTTATGAAGTGATACATTTTATAATAATTGAAAAGGCGATGCGTGGTTAGAGGAATAGTAAGAATGCAGGGTGGTTCCCTTACTACCAGTCGCTGTACTACTACTATACGCGTTATCTATCAACTCATCATGATTCATGATTATCTATTTTTTCAATATTCAATACGTATTTACTACTATACGCTCGCTTCAATGATAGAGCCACGCGATGCCTAGT
>KZ652202.1:119509-143040 GCA_001010745.2 Gerris buenoi
TATATATATATATTAATAAAATAATCGATTAGGGTTTAAAAAAAAGGTCAACATATTTAAAATCGAGCTATTCATAAAATAATAAACATTTTCAGAACTCAAGTAGGGATAATTTATTTATATTTTTTTAAAAGGTGTTTGGACTTTGAAATTAATTGAAAATGTTCTTAAAAAAATAATGGGGTAGTAAATATTGCAAAGATTAAAATGAATTCTTAACTAACTAATTTTTTTTACTTGTTTATGGCCTTTTTGTGCTTTTTTAACGAAAATAAATATGTTATTTACGATTAATACCTATTTTTTTTCTCTTTCCGTATAAAATGTATTTCAATCAGTATGGAAGACGTAATATTTGGAAATAAGAATTATAATTTATTAACTTTCGAGTAGTTGATATTTTTAATAGCCAAATAAATAGTTGGGGGTAATAGCTATTTACTTACCTAGAGCAGTAAGGGCGTTATTACAGGCCGAGGACGAAGTTTGAAAGCACAAGTGCGTTTAACGTCCGAGGGCTGTCATGGCGCTTACTGCTCGTGGTGCGTACACTATCTTATCACCCAGGATTTACCACTATTCTTAGAAGGATGTGGATCATCCTAATAATGATTTAATTCCGATATGACTTAAATAGTTTCTTATAGTGGGACATAGTTAGAATTTGTACTAAACAAACGTTCAATTAGTTCAGGAGGAACCACTTATAGGTATGAATAACGTGTTATGTTCTTGCTATCAATGTAAAAGATGAAATAATGTTTTAGTGATTATTTTAGCTATTGTGATGTAAACTTTAATTACGAGTATATTAATTAAAATTTCTTGAATATTAGTTTGTTTATCACTGATCAAACTCAGATATCTAGAAAATCGTGTTAGCACGTATTGATATTTACATAGATTTAACAGACATGGTAAAGTAATAAAATTGAAAAGAATCCCCACGTAAATTGATAAGAAAAAAAATGTGTTGCTAAAGCAGCTTTCAGCCTTCAAAAGGACACCATCAGTGCCTTGCCTAATGCGGAAGATAAAAGTTAAATTAATAATAAGAATTTTATGAGTGGCGAGATTCAAGAATCTCCGACATGAAGTAGACTCGCCACTTACTAAATTCTTTTTATTAATATAACTTTTATCTTCCGCATTAGTTATTGATGATGGCTTTTTGAAGGTTGAAAGCTGCTTTGGCAATCAGTTTTTTTTCGATTTACATGGAGAGACTGTTTACGTTATTCTTTTAGATAACTTCCATAGACGCTCCTATATCTAGCAGACGTGGTAAATTTTGTTAAAATCTTAACAGTTGTTCTCCCATAATCGTTCTATTAGGAATATATATTTATGAAAACTGCTATAAACGCTCTTGTGAACAGTATTATCTCACTGGAAACACTGTATTGAGGGGCAAGTCCGAAGAGATTTTGCTAACACAGATATGCTACAAAAACGGTGTGGGAGGAAGAATTTAGCTGCTGACATTCTGAACTAATAAAACATTTTTATTAATAACAATAGGTATAATAGATTTAAAATAATAGGTATAAATAATTAGATCCTTTAATTAATTAAGGGTTATGGTTTACACTATATTAAATAAAAAGAATTAATTGAATCACCACTAAACCATGCACACAGACTACCAGAACTACTCTGGATATTATAAGATTGACAATAAATAAACAGTGTGATTATAGAATTGGTGCAGTTGACTTTTATTTTTTAACAAAAATGGAAAGTTAATTTAATTTTAGTTTTTATGAGACATAGGAGCAGTTTTGGACAATCTTTTTTAGAATTTAACAGATCCATAATATGCAGTAAGTACTAAAATCTAAAAATTAAGTTCTAATTAAAATTTTATTACATGTGACCAAATAATAGTTATAATTTTTATTTTTAGGGATTTTGACGAGAATCTGATGATTCAATCAATTTAAAATTAATTTTCAAAGATTTTATCAACTCAAATGTAGTAAGATCTTCTAGTCAGTCAGGTCAGTAGGAAATTAATAGTTAAACCAACATAGTGTTGTAAATTGTTATTGTTGTATTAGTGCAAATATTGTTATTGCTGATGCCTGTGTAGTAATTTTAGATGTTAATAAATTGTTTCTAGCTTGAGAATGACCCAAGGAGGGGTCGAAATATCGCTAAAGAGTGCGTTTTTAATTGTTTCCTTAAGACCCAGCAACAAGTAATGAGAACAACGAAAGGAACCAACTCTACTTACTAGAAAACATTTGGTTTTTAGCGATCTTAGTTTATCTTCAACAAAGTTAAAAACACCGAACACCGAACTTTCCTCGCCTTTTTATTTATTTGGTGTGCCTCAAGCGACGGCGCAATATTCATAAAAATTCATAGCTGATTAAACTAAAGAAAAAAGAAAGAAAACACGTTAAATGTAAAAGGTTGAGACTGATATATAGAAAGTCGGGCACTTCTTTAGATTGTTACTCCTGTTATTAAAAAAAAGCTGGAAGCAACAATCTAAAGAAGGTGTACGGAATGGTTTTCTTTAGACTTTTACTCCCCTTATCATAACAGAAGAGTGATATTCCTTCGTCCCAAAGTAAATTGGACTAAACATCCCTTTTTCTTAATAGTTATTTAATCAAAGTCATATTCATTCTAAAACTACATAGGGGAGTAACAATCTAAAGAAGTACTGAAAATCAGACAAATCATATCGTACGACCGAAATTGTCCAGTGTAGAAGAAGCCTGTATAAGTAGTTGAAAGGAATTCTATATAATATATTGAAAGTTCGTACTCACAGTACATTGAGAGTACACTGTGAGATAGTTTGAAACCTAGGGATTAGTTGCTCATAGTACAATAAGGGCATCATGAATCATTGCCCTGGTAACTATTCCTGACTGCTTATCTTGAGTGTGTTATTTCTCTCTAGAGCTCTCCGCACCGTTAAACATTCATACCTTATCGTCTTTAATGTCCCAACCAATATCCAACCTTCCTCCTACACACTGCGGCATTAAACAGCCCTCTCTAATACTTGTTTCTACTACCAACTTAACAATATATTATAAAATGAAAAATTATCTTCTCTCTTCAATGAACATTGAAACAATTCGAATATCTTTAACCCTTTGTCTTTCTCATTGCCATTTTATTTTAAAAAATCAATCTCTTATAATGTTTTATAAAAATTAAATGAAATACTGATATTCTTATATATTGGAATAAATCAAATAGAAAATACGCTCTATTACAACAAATCCTTTATTATTTTTGTTTCCGAGTTCACAAGAAAGAACTGAAGAAAGAATTTTTTTATATCCGTGATTCCTGAACAGAAAAAATAATTCCTGGCATCAGGGTAAAATGTGTTTGTGACTCATGTTTGTCTGTCGGTCAGTCCGTCAACTTTTTTTTTTTTTTTTTTTTGTGAATGACTATATCTTGAAAACAACTAGTCAGATTATAATACTTTGATGGTAGGCCATAATTAACCTATTATTGGCCCCATAATATTTTCACTTACAGCGTGCGCCCATTGCTTCCTTCTGCTTGACCACATAAGTATTGCTTTCGAGCTTAACGAAGGTACGGAACCAATCTAATTGTTCTAGAAAACGAACATTTTTTATGTCTCCTGTTTCAAACATTCCAAGACAGATATCCATTTCAGACAATAGGGAACAATTTTGGTTCTGTGTCTGTCGCATAATTTTTGCGAACCAACTTATCTTAAAACTACTTGTCTGATTTAAATTATATTTGGGTATTAGGTCATAATAATTAGCCCATAGTTGGTCCCATATAAGTTTCAACCTTTTAAATTCATTTGTTTCTCTTCCACATGCGCACAAACATACATTTACTTACATCTATTTCTTCAAATATATCTGATTCTTCATGAAATTTGGATGGTTTGTCAAAAGTAGCCAGCAGATAGCCCCAGTTTATTTTGAACAGTCTGCGCTCTAAATTTTGCTTTGATATTTTAATCTATGAAAAAATAAAAAACCGTTTTATATTTTTAAAAAATGAGGGAAACAATTAAATAAATTTGACAATAATATGTTGTCAAAGCATAAAATTATTAAACTTAATATGAAATTGGACGCTAAGCTATGTGCTACACTAATTAGCAGGCCATTTTTATTACTATCTATATCCAATTTTGAAGAAATTAGGATGCAATATAAAAAGTATCCCAAAGATTGTGTAGAGAGGTTGATGGGAGAAAGGCCCCATTCATTTAGCTTTTTTACTTTTATGCAATATAAATTAGTTTTATAATAAATTGAGAAAAAAAGGCACCTTTATTTCCCCCTTTTTGTTAGCTAAGTAAAATATATTTTGTTGATATAGAAGAGAGCACGAAAGGATAATAAAAATCGCCACTTAAAATACTCTTTGTGAAAAATTTATTTCTATTCTTATTATTGGTTTATAAGAAAACGGTTTTCATTGTTTATGACACATTGTAATCTTTACGAGTTAAAAAAAATAAATTTTCTTTACTTTGAAAGAAGGTAAGTTTAGGTTTTTTCCACTGTTAAGAACGGAAGCCTAATGGAACCCAGCCCTCAGTATAGGTCTTTAAACACTGACTAAGCCTCTTTAACGTCCTCCGTCTCCTTTACCAAGAGATTTTTTCGCTGCCTTTAAAGAGTAAAAAAAAGAGAAGGAAGAATAAAAAAAAAAAAGTAAAACTAATGGCTCTTTAAGCCTTGATTTTATTAATATTTCACTTTGAAGCTTTCTCACCCAACTTTACTTTTTTAAAGTCTCTTTACCCCCTCTCTCTTTTCTTCTTCCATGCTTTAAAATTTTCAAGCCGCCTAACTACTGCTCAGTGTTACCCCGTTGCGGGAATTAATTGTTAACGGGAGGGTAATTTTTACCGCAGGGCCCCTACTAATTAGTTTCTCACTGAGCTGGATTCCCCCCCCCCCTTTTTTTTCCCTGTACTTTGAAGGCCCCTCATAGCACAGCTTTAGAGAAACCGAGGCAAAAAAAAACTTTATTATAATGTGTAAACTTTCCTTTTGGGAATAAGTTTTTTTGGGGGGGAAAAAACGAGGTTCTTTAATCTTTTTTTATAAATATATATTTGGCCCCCTTTTTACGGTAAAAACTTTTTTTTTATTTTATTTAATTAAGGATCTGATTTAACAATAGAAAATGTATAAGTAAACCCCCAAACGGTTTTTTTTTGTTCGTTTCTTTAGAGGGTGGAACCCCTATTTTTAAAAACTAAATAAAGATCATTCGGCAGTTTTTTTTTCTTGTTTATTTATTTATTACCTTTTTTATTGGGTATTCCTGACTTTAATAGTCATTAACACTTTTTTCCCCTTCTTCTTTTATTTGATATCAATAGACAATAGAAAAATAAATGGAAGTCACAATAAATGCGATTTGTTCCATCTGTCATCTAGTTCTATAAGCCTATACAATATCAGTAGTGACTTTTAATAGATCTCTTTGAATTTGGTACATCTCTAAAATTATTTGCACTTTCTGTTAGATATAGCTAGTCCTTTACCAACTAAAAATATTACAGCGGATTGGAATGAAATATTTTTATAGAGGTGTTCCAATTAAACATCTACGTTATTTATTTCCCAAATGTGACCGTCAGAGTCTATTTTATCAAATTTTGATAAGGGAACCACTGCTTATCCCTAATCGCCCACTATTAGTTTATGGTCTATTGTTAACCTAATATTGTTGTTATGGAATCTACTTTCTTTGATCCTTTACTTTATGTTTATGTCCCTATAAACTCGAACAATCATTTCAGCATAGTGGAATCACTTCAATGAATGGAAAATCCCTTACATTTCTAACAGTCAAAACAAGATTTAGTTTTATGAGTAATTCCTTGTCAGAATAATTTTTTTTTCAAATGCTGGGGCCAGAATAGTACCCTGGCGTAATGTATAACCATATGTTTTAATAGTAGTTAGTGAGCAAAATTTATTTATTGTTAAATTGTCAATTATTTTGAAATTTTCATGTCTTTACTTAGGCACACAAACTCGAAAAGCGTTACAAAAAAGCGTTACATGAAAATTTTTTAATTTGTTTCAGGAGCGAGGTGTTGGAGGAAGCGTAGCCACCCTTGCATGTGCAGGAGCTGTGATCTTAGGCCTTCGTCTGCATATCATGGGTCTGACTCCTCCTGTTTTCGCCACTTCAGACAATCCTGCAGCCAGGTCTCCTTCGCTGGTGACACGAGGTCTGACCTTCGCCTTCCTTCCGGCGTTAAACGCCTGGTTACTCGCCTGCCCAAGATGGCTTAGCTTCGACTGGTCCATGGACTCCGTACCCCGTATCGAAACTTTGTCGGATGTGCGAAACGCCGCGAGTGTCGCATTATACGTAGGTCTCGCTATATGCGTTAAAAAGTGGTCGAAATCCGGCGAACAAAATGTGGCTCATACGCGAGCATGTAAAACCGCGAACAATAATAATTTAGTGAGGTGCCGTTGTCCCATCCGTCTTTCGAAATCGCAAGCGGCCTTGTTTTCCCTTTCCCTGTTAGTGCTCCCTTTCCTTCCGGCGTCCAATATGTTCTTTTACGTCGGGTTTGTGATCGCGGAGCGAGTCCTGTATCTCCCCTCGGTAGGCTACTGCCTTCTCGTAGGCTTGGGCTATTCCTCGCTCTACAGAGTTCTCGGAGTTAAGTTTACCAAAACCCTGATGGGTGTACTTCTCCTGACGTACGCTTCAAAGACTTACCTCAGAAATTTCGACTGGGTCGACGACGAAGCCCTGTACAGATCTGGCATCAACGTCAACCCTCCTAAAGGTACATTTTTCCATTTTAATTATTTTATGTCTATTATAACTTCTGATAAACTTTAAAAACCTAAACAGTTTAATGCACAAATTGCTTTCCTGTTTAACATGGCCTTGTTATTTGCTGAAGAAGTTTAATTACCTTCTTAATGAGGTGGTTTACTTTCTTAATAATTTAATTTACTTACTTATTATAAAAAAAATATATTTTTGCAATTTTTTATTGGTGTATCATCTTAAAGGTATTGAACTGCAGATCAAATATACATCGCGTTTCCAAAATGGCGGTCATTTTACCCCCACCCCCAAAAGTGTTATAAATCCAACTTTTTACACATATAAAAAAACTTATAGTAAAAGTGTACAAAAAAATACTTTTTATGACCGAGAAACTCTTTTAGTAGCTTGCTGACAAGTGCTTGACGGTATTTTTGTACTTGGCTCCTATTTCACCCTGAGGGATCAAATTAAATAAGCAATTAAAGACAGACTTCAATATTATTTTAATGCATAGGTACAGGGTTCGATTCTCGGCTGGAGGGGTATTTTTATCTTCTCTTTAATAATACCTATTATACAAAACATGTTTAACTAAAAGTAATTTCATTCAGAACTCATTTAGTAAAAGTTTTTTGTTTTTTGTTTTTTTGCGGGAATCTACAAACGTTGAGTGAAGTAGCACTTAAATTTTTTAACCTTAAAGAAAAAATGTTGTTTTCCATTTTACGTTCTTTAGTCCTAGATTTTTTTTTTTTTACCTATTTTTTTCTCTTTTTTCTAGAGGCATTACGAATTATTCTCGTCATAAAACTAAAGTAAGAAAAAGGGAAAGTATTACAAAAGAAAGGCAATAACTATAAAAGAGTGTAAAGTTACGACGTGAAACAGCGGCATACTGTAAAACCATTAGAAACTCCTTTTTTTTAAATAAACAACTTTTGTTTCCAGTTTAAACTTCTTTTTTCTTCTTTTTATTTTTAACTTTCTAGACAAAATAAAGAAGACAAATAAACACCCATGCTTTTTTTTTTTAACTTGGCAAAAGGACAAATTCTTATCAAAAGAAATGTTAAGTTTTATGTTTTTTAAAAGGTAATTTTTTTGAAACGTGAAATAGTTAACGAAATTGTTATTAAAAGTTAAAGGTTGAATTTAAATTGGGATTTAGAAAAAAGCAAAAAAAAAGAAACTTTTAACGAAATCTATTTATTTTTTTAGGAGGTTAATAAGCGAATTGTGTTTAGTGGTATTAAGATTCTTTTTATTTTTTAGTTTTATAAAATTTAAATTAGAGAAACTATTTGATTTTTTATTTTTTTAGTTACAGTTGGCAATGCTTTTTCACATTGGTAATTTTTACTGTGTTTACAATTCAATTAATATTTAAAACAGTATTATGGTATTAATTTCTATAGTTTAAAGAAACTAATCTTATAATCGTCATTACTTCATATATTATTTTTATGTAATTGGTGCAACTAATTATATATCTAGGTTACTACTATAGACTTGTCCTAAACTCTAGACTGATGATGAACAAAATGCAATGACCGAAATTATTTCGGCAATATCTAGTGACTAAAGATTATGAATACATTTATATTATATAACAACATTTTGATGGTAGATAGGGAGCCAGCGTGACCAAGGGTCTTAAGGCGCACGGTCAGCTATCAATAAGTTGAGGCAACTCGAGGTCGTGGGTTCGATCCCGTGCCATGATACTCTGAATTGCATCAATGAATGATCAGGGCGAGGGACACCTCGTATGGGGCACTCTTCCTCCACGCTTATATAGCTTACTGATGACCACACCATACTCATTTCGGCAGTACAATGTACAAATGTATGATGTGTGAAGTAGCTGGAACTCTTCACAAAGGGGCGTAAAAAGGGTCTAAGTGATGGCCTAAATTGCAATGTTTGAACAAGTGTTCGTCCTACCCGTTCTAGTAGTAAGTACTAGACTACTACTACCACTACTTGATGGTAGAGGAGGTGTATTAATAAATCTAGTTAAGACACTAATTCATTATAACGATTCCTTTCGGTTTTTTCGCTTCCGAGCTTACCGAAGGTAACGGAAGCTATGTGATCGTTCTGAAGAAAGAAAAAAATTTAGGTCTCCGATTTCAAAAATTCCAAGACAGAAATTCGTTTCAGACATAAGGGAACAATTTTGGTTCCGTGTCTGTCTGTAGGTCTGTCACAAAATTTTGCGAACCACCATATCTTAAAAACTACACGTCCAATTTTAATGAAATTTGGGTGGTAGGTCATACTTAACCCATTTTGGTCCCATATAAGTTTCAACCTTCTGCGCTTTTTTGTTTATCTTCCACATGCTCACTAACATACATTTATTTACAGCTATATCTTTAAAAGTAATCATCAGATTTTATGAAATTTTTATGGTTTGTAGAAAGTAGCCTGCAGATAGCACCTGCCTAATTTCAAACTTCTGCGCACTTCAAAACGTACTAAATTAATATGTCTTATACTACTAAGCCTCATGGCTCACTGACTCACTGACTGACATTAATGTTTACCTACTTCTGAGGAGCTAGAGACTTGCGGTTTGCGCCATTAGACGCGCATCGTCCACATTGTGAACCAAAATAATTATACAAAGTTCACTTTTCCCCCTCCTTCCACCCTTAAAAAAAATAAAAATGGTCGACTTGATTTTTAAACTGGTTTGAGGGCTTATTGCAGCCAAACGGTAAGTCTTACTAGAAAATGAATAGCACAAGTGGTAACTGATTTTAAAAGATCTAAAACTTTAGTCCTATGAGTTTTTGTCGAATCATCAACGGTTGTACCTTAAATGGTGATCATTTTGTTGTTTTTTGGTTTTGTTTTTTTCCATTTTTGTCTTAGAATGGCCATAGATTCTATAATAGTTGGCCGATTTTATTTCTGATTGCGGCGATTGAATCTCACACTAATGCTCTTTAATTTCAGTATATTTTATTTCATTAGTTCATCCTACTTGCTGAGAACATGAGAGTAAACTTTTTCCCGTGCGCCGTGTCACGTGACCACTTTTTTTGGTTTTTAATATTGTGTCGTATATCATTTTAAAGGCCTTGATATGAACATTAAAGCTATTTTATTTGTTGATTTTTTAAAAAATTTGTGCATGTACTTTTGTACCGATTTATAATTTTGTTGTAGGTTAAAGGGTTTAAATACTTTTTTGATACTAGGTTTTTTATTTATTTGTATTTATAAGTTAAATGAATACCCTTTTGTGTTGTTTGTTTTTTAAAAATATAATTTTGGTACCTTTAGAGTACAGGAATACAAATGTTAAAGTTAATCTTTTAGTGTGATGTATATCGTTAAAAAGCTCTTGCATCGTAGATAATTTTTTGTTATATTCTATTTTGTGTTTTTTTTTGAGTTTTGGGGGGGGGGGGGGGAAATTTAAAAAAACCTGTTTATACAAAGGTTTCTACGATTTGGTTGCAGTTTTATATTTGTTTATTAAATAAATTATAGACGCGCTAACTTTTGGTGCTTGTTGGAGGCTTTGTTTCTTCAACAAATGTTTAAATTTCTCCGACATTATTAAATATTTACTGGAACAGTGCCACGTGGTTGCGGTTCCAACTTTTTGATATGTATGGTATTTTTCTTAATTTGGTCTTTTCTTTGCGAGGAAGCTATGTGCCACATTAATTGGCAGAGTATTTTAAGTAGTTTTTATTATTAATAAAGGAAACATTAAAAATTACAAATGTATACACCAATAGAAAATTCACACAATCCAAATCAGTTAAATTTAAATGTTTACCATGATTGACCTTCTAAATTTAAGATACTTTTTTAGATTCTTACTTTCCTGTTCTTTTTTAGAATATAAATGACTGACTAAACAACTATTAGGACTAAGGAATGCTTAGTCTAATGTACTTTAGGACAAAGAATATCACCTATGTTTTTTTAAGGGGAGGAACAGTCTAAAGAAGAACATTTCGTATACCTTTTTTAGATTATTAATCCCCTCTTTTTTATTGTAAGGGGAGTGACAATCTAAAGAAGTGCCAAATTTAATTTGTTAATAGCAATTTTTGGTATAATAAATAAGTAAAAATTGTATGCTACGAATCAGAAATCAGTCTATCAACATTAGTTGCCAATAATGATTAAAATTGATATTAACACAGCCCCAGGGTATAATTACCGACTAACCGGGTCGAATTATATCGGTGAGGTGGTTTGCCACTTATTGCCAGGTATCGAGATTGTGTTGTGAAGGGGGTTAAGGTTGCGGACGGGGTTCAGGTTGCGGTTTGGCGTGCGCGTCTTACAAACCCCCTCCCCTTAATACCTGATTAGATGTGAAAGCCAAGGCAAAGCACCGGGGGCTCCATAATAAAGCACGATATTGCATCTAAAATTTTGGACTTAATTCCCTCTACAAACCTTAGTGTGAACTAGACTGTAAAGGCTCCGTTAGTAAATCTACCTGTAAACTCATCCTCTAAGTCTGCAATGACTTCATCATGATAAAAAGCGTGTAATTGCCTCACAAGAGAATAGTTTGCATTCAAATGTAGAAAACATTTTCGTATTTTGATAAGGGAATATTAACCCCTTCTCTCAGTTTCCCGTTCATTAACTTCAACGTATTATTCGAATTTTAAAATGCATTTAAATTATGAATAGAGAACGGTATGAATTTTCAAAGCGTGTGAAGTTTTTAAATTATACCACGTAGTGCTCCCTCCTGTTTCCCATTATGCATTTATTGTCTACTCTCTATTATTCTATCCCTATCTACGTACAGATAATAATAAATACATTTTTATACGTGTTTTTGCAATACTGATAACATAATGTAATATAAAAAGCATTGTATAGACACCGTAGTTCGATTCAAGATCTTTTTCTAGTGAATTGTTGTGCTATAACACACTGTAATACATAGAGAGATAAAATATGTTTATCCGTTTAAGCACGGAATAAACTTTAAGATGTAATGGAAATACATTATTTTTAGGTTGACCAATCAGGTACATTTCTCACAGTTTTAATTCCATTACCCTCCTTGGGTACTTGGGAAAGAGAAAGAGAGTACACTTATTTGAAGTCTGCTATTGAGCTTGGATTCCCTGTTAGAATAATTAAATATTGAATAGGATTTTCACCAGAATAATTAAGATAAAAATAAGAATAATTAAAAATAACATAAGATAAAATAATTGTAATGATGGAAGTTGTAAAATTACGAAAACAATATCAAAATATACTGTTTCGACCAATCGAATGGTTACTCAAGTGCGTTGTAAATAGTGTATTTAAAGTATTGTGATAGTTCGATAAATCGATTATTGATGGATTTTCACGTTTTAAGGTGCACTGAGTCCAAAAGAGGTTTTATTATAAATATGAGTCTGAAGTCTGTTTATATTATACATGTTCAGAAAACATCATCCCTTTTCCGAAATCGGGAAATGGATTTATTTCCATATTTTAGGGAAAATGGAAGAACATACTAGAAACAGTAACTTCTGGCAACACAACTGCCTACTCCTGCACTCAGCACTACTGGATTTTAAATACTTCTAAGACCCACTAAAACTAGTAAAATATTAAGCTTATTTTTTCTTTCGTGCTTACCCGGAAGTAACGGAAGCCATGTGATCGTTCTGAAGACTGAATTTTGTATGTCTCCAAATTAAAAAAAAAAAAAAAAATCCAAGACAATGACCAATAAATCTTAAAACTGTAAGTTCGATTTTAATTAAATTTAGGGTTAAATTTATGGTCATAATTAGCCCATTTTTGGCACCATAAATTGAATTTTCTGCGCCCATTTGTTTCTCTTCGACATTCACACAAACATAAATTTATTTACACCTTTATTCAAAAGTACTAATCTGATTTTTATTAAATTTGAATGGTTTGAATTAGTTTCAATGCTACAAATTGGGCATAGATAACAGATGATTGGGCAAAAACATAATTGATATCGAACCAGTGCCGACGTAACATTGTCTGAGGAAGTCTCTCTCCTTCCTTCATGCGGCCTCCTCTCGTCTGATCTTACTTCAAATGCCTACTTCAGTTACCTAAAGACTCTCATTTTTATTAGGCAGACAAACCACCTTTGTTATGAGGCTCTAATCGGTACTCTTGGAGTTCTACTTCAAGGGATACTTCTACAGTTGTTTCTTATCCTTTCTTCACTGGTCTATCCCGTTTGATTGTTACTCTCCTCAGGTAATTTATATATTAGCTACTTGGAGTAGCTAATATATAAATCGTCTAAATTGAAGTTGATTCACTGCTTAAAGTGTGGATAGAGAAATTAGTTTCTCTACAGAAAGACTGTCATCTTGCAGACCTCGCTATTCCCTTGTTTTCATTAAAAACCCTAAGGAGGCACTTACAACGGCGTAATAATGACCTCTTAAATACTATTATTTGCATTTTGAAAGTGCACCGATTTGTTATTGTTTTCTTAACAATACTGCATTATGTTAATAGTATTTTTAAGAGCAGTCACAAATCGGCAGGGGAAAGTGGTAATGTTTTACTAAAAATCGGTTGTCGATGGAGTTTTTGAAAAGAGGCCTCTCAGCGAATGGCTCTTACACCTACACTATACTCAACATGGCGCTCTCCATTCAAGATGAAGTACTTATTGGACGCCACTCGAAAAAATCTCAAGTATGCTTTCAGGGACTAAGAAAAGGGAGAGGGGGACATAAGTCGTCGATTAACTTGTTGAACCGCTTCCATTTCGTATACCTTTCAGAGAACTTACCGACATAGAAACTCGAGGAAGAAACAAGATTTTTCTTCTTTTTTTTTTTCATTAGAAACGACTTTATTCAAAAGATAAGGTTATATATTTTTTAACGAGAGTTATCTTGGATTTTTGAAATCTCTCTAAAAGTTTGAAGAGTTTAAATTATATTTTTTGTAGGAGAATTTTTTTTTTTTTGAAAAAGTTTTACCACCCGCGTAATAATTTTATCCTCAACGAAAAAAAACTGTTACAATAACGAAACAAAAACTCGTTTTTCTAATACAAGTAACCTTTATCTTTACCTTTTATACTGATGACCCGAAAACAGGGTTATTACACCTCACACAGTTAAGACATTGTTTTTTCAAGAACATTCTTTTGACGTTATGCAAATTTTCATACTCTTTTAACATTATAATTTGCTTTGTAAAAGGAGAAATAATAATTTTAGATTAATGTAACTTATAACTATAGTTAAACATTTGTTGTTTGGTTTATTTAAAGTCAAATATTTGCCGTAACAACTCGAATATTTGCAACTTTGCTTTCTAAATGACAAAAAAAGATCCATTAATAACAGAAGTGTGAGGACTTGTATACATGTTAACGAAATAAGCAACATTTACACACACGTGCGCGCGTTTTACACGGCAATGGCTACTTCAATGCCAAATTGTTAGTTTCTAGCTATCTGGAAGTCGCTTATAATTTTGATGATGAGTCAATGGGTCATTAATTAAAATTCAAACTTGAAAACTCTCCCATTTTAAAGAGGCTTAATATTAAGGGCTCAATTTTAAACAGAGCTTTAAGCTACTTAAGCTTAATCTATGTTTCGAATTTCAGAAGTCCATCTTAATAGGAAGCCTAGATATTAGGGTGAGAAAACACCTGGTGAATTGGTTCAAGTGAAGTTAACACAGCATTATTGCTGGAACTTGGCTTTGCGTCGTGTGCTCCGATCTGTTAAGCTTACTTCCAACAAAGCTCTAATTCCTGGAAGTAACTGATAATCATTATTATCAAGTACTAAATATGTTTATCTGTCTGTTGCAGCCTATGGGAATCTCGGTTCGATACTGAATTCCCAAGGAAGGTTGGAGGAAGCCGAATTGGCTTACAGAGCAGCTCTCCGCTACAGGCCTAACATGGCCGAAGTACACTACAACCTGTAAGTCAAACTTTAGTTTCATTAATTTTCTTTTATATTTTTAAGTTTAGATTTGTGTTTTATTCTAAATTTATATTAAAGGAGTAAGGTAGAATTTGAGTTATAAATAAATATTGTATTACAAAGAAATTAGCATTGAGCTGCAGTAAGTGATAACATACTGCCGCTACCACAAATTAAGAGGTAGAAGAACTGCCCTCTTTAACTCTATATACCGTTGGTGGTGAGCAGGCAGTGAGGCAGTTATACTATTGAATTGTCATGATAGTTGAGTTTATCCCAATTAAATTTGCTAAAACAATTTTCTATAACAAGTAGATTAGAAGATTTACATTGGTAGATTCTAATTTTACATGTGAATAAATAAAATGTGTTAAATAAGGAATAAGGTGCTGGTTTTTTGAAACTATTTAACCCCTCGAGGACATACATTATGAACCTTTTCCTGTCGATTCCACAATTGTTACTAAAACATGATAATACGGTTTTTAACCATTAAAGACTTAAATTGAGAATTAGGTACTGGTTTTGTGAAACTATGTAACCGCTGGACGACATAAATGATGAATCTTCATTACCTGTCTAGGATTCTACAGTAGTTGTACCTGTAACATAGTAATACGGTATGTAATTGATAAAGACTTGTTTGGTATAAGATTTGGTAAACCTATTTAACCACTGGAAAACATACATTATTTTCTGTCTAGGATTCTACAATTGTTGTTACTACAGTAATACGCTATATAATTGTTAAGGATAGTTATAATTTGAGGTTATTATTAAATTGATGTTGTTTTTTTTTAGTCGCTTCTTTGTTATCTCAATCTTGGGACAATACAGTTCTCTGTTGCCTTAACTGTAATTACTTTTTTAGTGAGTTATACGAAGGGAAAGAGAGATATGGAAGAAAAAGGGAGGAAATATTAAACAAACCGTGTAAATATTTGATGTAGGAAAGATGATGGGAAAAAAAGAAAATAAATAAATAATATAGAAGGGGGAAGTGCGAGATTGAGCGCTAGAGGATGGTGAACAAAAAAAATAGAGTTTTTCGGTGAGTTTGAGAGGGGCGATGTAATGTAAAGAAAGACGGATCGCAGTGAGAAATGAAGGGGAGATGAGTGGGGGCTGGTTAGAGTACATAGTAAAGCTACGAAATTAGATTATGCGGAGCATATCTGCCTTGTACGGGTATTAGTGGAGAGCTGGTGTGCGGCGATAAGCGCTTTCCACCCACCCGCGGTTTAAACTCACTGCAGCAACAGCGGCGAATAACAACCGGGGGTGGCTAACACAACTACCGGATCCCGTCAGCCTTTCAGGGCGCACAGAAAACCTCGTCCGACAAGCCCATGTTTAACTGGGCGTAAATTTCCTCTCTCTTGAAAATTTTCTCTTGCTCTTTTGAACGGTCGGGACAGAGAGACTGATGAATGCATTTTGAAAAGACCCAGGCACAAGAGTCCGTGACAAAGCGTGTGGATCAATTTGTCCCTTGTAATTCTGCGTTCGGGCTACCGGCTTTTGTCGACTCTCTCACAGCTAAAATCCCTTTCAAATTAATTCAACAATTAGTTCTAGTCGACTTTAAGTTAGATTAAAGTTGCATCACTCTTGCTTTTATAATCATTTGGAACAATAGACGTCCAATTGATTAGATGATTAGAAAGCAAAGAGGAGTAATCGCGAATTACAATAAATTGAAGATCCCCCTGCAATTACAGCTTTGCAGGGATTGTAAAAGGAAAATAAAAAAACTGAAGTATTTCTATTGACCTCTCTTGCTTTTTCAGCGTTTTAATTCAACTTGGTTATTACTTCTAACAAAAGAAAAGCATTAGCGAACTAAAACATTTTTCAAAATAGCATCTTTGAAAATTTGCTGAAATGCTATTGTTTTTGTCCAGTATTTTATCTGGTTTTTATATTGGGTGACAATTGCGTATAAAAACCACTTATTATTATAATATAAGAGTGAAACAAACGTACTATATCCGAATCCGGTCACATCTCAACTGTGTCCTACAGAAACCAAACTGACGGACACAATATGTTTGTGCACATCTGAATCAATCAGAACAGGACATAATACATTCCCTTTATACGTCATTACATGGACTTTAAAATTATTTTTGGAAATTAAACTTTGTATATACATTTTCCACCTAATTCAAATTACAAATTTAAATAATTACTTATTCTTTTTGATTAGATATCGGGGCAAGATTACAATGTTATTAATATATATTTGTTAAAGTAAGAAAAATCAAAAAAGTTTTTGCCTTAACGTCGCTAATATAAATTAAATTTGATCTTAAAAGAAATTTACAAATTTTCGATGACTTTCAGTTAAGGAAGGAAATTTTATGGCATAGAATCTTCAAATTGTTTTTCATTAGATCAAGTTATGTTTCATTAGATATTAGTTTGATAAAGATATTTTTGCTGACTAATAATCCTTTTAATTAATTGAAAGTAATAACTTCAAATCAATTTAAGTTAGAATTGTTTGAGACTTCTGTAATTAGAAAGGAATGCAATTTGTCAGGATTCTCTGACCTTTGAATATAAATACCTTCGTGTCTTCCAATCAAATATAATTCTGAATCTGTACTTATTGTAAAAGTTTACCAACTGTTTGGTTTTGTAAGTTCACTGATGATTTCAAGTGACCTTTAAATACTGCAAAGTCAAATGAAATAATCAGAGATCAAAGAAATAACACAAAAATATTCACAAATTTTTGGTCAAAGTAAACAGGTGTGTTACAAATAATCATAAAGACTCTAATAATCCATATTAAGGTAGAGATCACGTCATAGATTATGTAAATGACATTAGGAACTCCCTTGAGTTCCCTTGTAATAGCCCTTGTAATAGATTCGAAACCAAGGAATTTACAAAATCTATGACGTGATCTTCTCCAGAAGATAGATTTATTAGAGTCTTTATGATTCTCAAGGGAGTTCCTTTTGTCAGTTGCCAACAGAATCTAATAATGAGGAACGCCCTAGACAATCATAAAGACTCTAATAAATCTATCTTCCGGAGGAGATCACGTCATAGATTATGTAAATTCCTTGTTTTCGAATCCATTACAAGGACCACTCTCATGGGAGTTCCTTATGTCATTTGCTGACAGACTCTCATCTTGGGGAATTCCCTGAGAATGGCCCTTGTAATAGATTCAAAATCAAGGGATTGACATAATCTATGACGGCATGTCCTCCGGATGATAGATTTATTAGATTCTTTGTAATTCTCAAGGGATTTTTTTTATGTCATTTGCAGACAGACTCTCGTCACGAGGAACACCCTTCGGAATGGTCCTTATAATGGATTCGAAACCAAGAGATTGACCAGTGGCGTAACTATGGGCCCACACGGGCCTGCATGGCGGGCGGGCCCCCAAACCAATGTCGACGGGGGCCCCCTTAGGGATAATAAAGTGTTATTAGAGCTTGGAATATTATACTTCTATAACAATAGAAGATATGATAAGGGGCCCTCTTTCAGTTCTTTTTTTTGCTCGTCAATTTTATTTTGGCGAGTGGCCCCCCAAAAATTCTTGCGGGGGGGGGGGGGGGGGGGGGGTCCCAATGTCCTAGCTTCGCCACTGAGATTAACATAATCTATGACGTGATCTTCTCTGGAAAAAAGAATTATAAGTCTTTATGATTATCAAAGGCGTTCCTTATGACGAGATTCAGTCTGAAAATGACATAAGGAACTCCCTTGAGAATGATCTCTGTAATAAGTTCGAAATGTCTGGAACCACAAAATCTGTGACGTGGTTTCCTTCTCAAGATCTAGATTTATTAGAATCTGACCACAGAAACATAGGCCACAGACCATTAAGACTCTACTTAGAAACTTTGTCTGAGAAGGTCACGATTTCTAACTTTGACGGCAATCCTTCTTTAACCAACCCTTGGTTTAGAAGTTTAGCCTACTACACCCCCTACTAAGGAGTTATGGCCTTCTTAAAGTTCCTCAGCTTTGAAGAGTGGCTACTTCACTAACTTATGAGTTTTAAAGACCAAAGATGTACTAAACTAAATGTTTCCAATGAAGTATATTAATAGATTTATTAACATATTTTAAATATAAGGAAATTTGTCCAAAGCACAACTTGTACTTAAATGTCTTTTATGCGATTACATAATTAGTTAATTCAGTGTTTTCTAATTATTAGTTTATTCGAGTTTTTAGGGTAACATTTAGTTATTACTGAGCATTTTATAAAATATTACTATAAAAATCATAGGGATGTTCTTGCATCCAAGTACTTTTTAGGGTTTCGTTGATTATTAAGCATATAGGTACGTTATTACAATATGAAATAGCATTCCCCCCCCCCCCCATCCTGGTCTATATATTAATTAAGAAATATATAAACAAGTTTAGGCTTTTTTGATTTTTCGGACCTTCCCAAAATTAAATTAAAAAAAAAGTAAAGAGTCTCTAGTTCGATCCTGCAGGGGGTCACATAATGACAACAAGGTAAATTAAATATCAATGACATGAGACATGTTTTTAGGTAAATCCAGGGATATTTTTATCACCCTAAGATATTTTAATAATAAGATATTTTCTTGAATTATTTTAAAATTTTAGTTGGGGAATGTATTATTTATTTGGGGTATATTTTAATTCATAAACCAAATACCTTGTATATATCATTATATACTCGTAAGCTAGTCTTCAAGAGCTTTCATTTTATACATCACTTAAAATCTAAAAAAAATGTTCAATTTCACCTCAGATTATATAATTTTTCTGAATCTGCTTGCTTTTATTTTCTTTTTTTATAAATCCACATTGTCGTTTAGGCTCCACGAGTCTGCACAGATGACAGACCGAAATTTTTTTTAAAAAACCTTTTTTGAAATCAGGGGAACTCAAAACGTGTAAATCCATCAACATCTAAAAATCGAATTTTTGTTCTATCACAATAATTTCTCACTATGTATGCAACGTAAAGTATGTATGCAAGTGACTATGTATACAAGTGAAGTAAAAATACTGATGAAAATATTATAAAGTTTAATGCAATAAAATTATTAACAGTATAAAGTAATCAATTAAACATTTATATTTATTCGTAATAAGTTTCTTAAAATTAACCAAATTTTCTATTAGGTATTTTGATGTATAGTCTTTGAAAATGGCATCACTATCTACCAATCACTTTTGACACAATTTTTTCCATTTTTTTTTCTCTCATTCTGTCTCTTGTGTTTTTATTTATTTATTTTATTTTATTTGTTCTACCGTAATTGAGAATATAACATAGAAGTTTAAAACTTTTTCAACGCGTTACACACGTCAGTTTTCACTCAAATGCCGACTGTTTCGACAAAAACATAGACATTTATTCGAGAGATCAGTCAATCGTTTAAAGCGGTTTTTTGATTTAATGGTTTCATACACACGATGTGTGGATTTATTGTTATTTGATAAGAGGTAGTATTGTGATGGCATTTTGCTTTATTTTAAGGGATTTGTTTATTGGGATTATTAAATTGGTATTTATACTTTAAAAATTAACATTTAACTCGGGCGCTTATTGAGAAGCAAGCAATGTAAGACAGGGCAGCACGCCATTTTCAACCGCAGGGATTTACGAATTGAAACGTAGAGCAGGGCAGGGTAGTACCATGTCACACGCGTGGCCAACTCAAAGCTAGTAATATTTCGTTTCCATTCGCTCGATCTCGTGTATTTTTGTGGTTAAAAGAACTGTACTGCCCTACCCTGCGTCGCCTTCGTCTCAATGCTCCCCTGGTTTGAATCAGAGGGGAATCTTTAGCTGATTGAAAATCTATTTTCAGTTAACAATAATGTCTCTATTAGTTCGAGACTAATTTTTGAACTAATTTTTACATTCTGTTACTTTGTTTGAGAAAATCATATTTAAAATTTAATAAAACCAGAGATTAAATGAAACTCGCACCGGGTCCTTACTGATATGTTGATTTGTATCCAGAGTCAGAGGATATGGAAGGGTGTTTTGTTGGGTTAGTTCTCGACGTTAAAATGGTAGGCTTTTGCAGGAGGAGAGCGGCAAGCCCCGGTATAACTAATCCCTGGGATCTTCCGTCCTAAATCCCGTTAACTGTCAGCGGGAGGCGAAAGGCTTTGGGGTGCTCGTGGAACCGGAAAACTGAGGGGATGTGTAGGGGTTGTCTCCGGCCGAGATTAGCCCAGAGAAAACCCCTTTTCGCGTCGGGATACTAAACCTCCCCGACCTAAGTTGAGCGGTTTTGTCGGTACTGTTAAAGGATGACACGATTGTGAACTTGAAATCACGCTGGGAAACACGACTTACTCCGGGTACTGCATTATTCCCTGACAAAGTATCGGAAACTACTGCAATTCCAGTAAGTTACTAGTTCTGGCCTTCAATTCAGAGTAAACAATCATTGCTTCTCGTCTAGCAAAATTTCCCCTTTCCAAGCTCCGGGGGAATATTTCCGGGAGAGAGATTCCAATTCACTCTAGCGTGAAACTAACCTTAAAGGTATGAAAACCTCGTTTCCCACCGTCCCAACCTACCTCACCAGTCCCATTCCAAAACTGGGAAATGGGAAAACCAGGTTAGACTAGAAACCCTAGCCAGACTTTTCCTCTTTCACGGGTTTCCACATCTCTTTCCTCGACTGTTAATGTAGAATACTCGATATCGACTAATTTATTTCACTTCCGACGAGCTCGAGAAAACGTGCATGATATCGTTCAAATCCCCCTACTGTAATTCAATTCGGTTTAACAAGATTTATAGGTTTATTATTGTAGGTCCAGAATGAGAAGATTTACAACTGTAGTAAGCTTGCTTTTTGCGAATATCAATGCGATTGTGAATGCATCAATTTTAAACGATAAGCAGTAATGCTAACTCGTGGAAATGCTTTCGTGTTAAAACTATCCTTTTAGAGTTCAGAGTTTTCTTTTCACAGCATAACTCACGTCGGTGTCGTGACAAGAGAAATAAGTACAGCCTCCTAATGGGCAAGATTCATTATTTAAATCTATATCAGGACCTAATAACATCAGTTGTCCCATGTCAATTAACTATTTTAGTCTGCTATAGCATTGAGACATCGTTGTCGATGTATCGAACATAAAAACATCGATGTTTATCTTTTGATGTATCGGAAAACATCGATTTCCTGAAACATCGAAAAGATCAATGCTATCGATGTATCGGGCCCTAAAAAATGAATATCGGGAACGAGGACGAGGTATTTTGGAACCAGGAACCTTTTTTTTTGCTCGTTGGGTTCAAAGATCGATGTCGATGTATCGAGAACATCGATGTTTAGCTATCGATGTCCCAATCATAGTCTACTAGATTTTCTTAGTGCGTAGGCTTGCGCGGTTAGACTCGTTATAAACAGCTTTGGTTTCCGTTGAAATCCTTCGTGACGCGAATTTCACCAAAACCCAAACTGTTTACTACTAAATGTTACCGGTTTTTATCCTATGTTATGTTATCCCAATTCTTATCAACTTATCTTAACATCAGGTCAATAAAGATTAAAAGGGTGAACCATTTTAAGCATCTGTACGAGGTGTTCATTAATGTGAATTATTATTAACCTCTCTGAAAGTAACAAACTAACCAACTCAGTGGTGTGACAGCCCTTGCAGGGCTTAGATCTACGCCTTCTAAAGGGATTTTACAACTGTATAATGAAGATAAGAAGGGTTAAGTGGAAGTAACCGTGGTAAACCACATAATAGTATAAGGTTGTAAAGCCAGTGTAAGGACATTAACATCAGGTGAATTTAAAAACCACTCAATTAAACTTAACTCTCACATAGATATCCAGCTAATTTTAAATTGACATAAACTTTACACGTTGGTAATTCTTTATATTGTTACTCCCCTATGATTTTTTTACAATATACATGACTGACTAAATAACTATTAAGACAGAGGGATGATTAGTCTAATGTACTTTGGGACAATGGAATATCACACTTCTAAACTGATAAGGGGAGTAATGATCTAAAAAAGAAAATTTTGTACAACTTCTTTAGATTGTTACCCCCTCTTTTTTTTATAAGGGGAGCAAAAATATAAAGAAGTGCCATAACTATGACATCACTATTTTTCTAGTTTATTTATGTATTTACCTTGCTGATGTATTTTAAAAGTAAATTAAGTCATTTTTAAAGACCTTGCTAGATGTAGTAATTGGATATTCTCCGCAGTTGAAGGTATTAAAGTATTATTACAACTAGTACTAAGTCTTGCTCTTCACCATATTTAGTTTAATCTTCTTACATCATTATTTTTTAAATACCAATAACAATCATTCTAGTTATTTCGTTGCTTCTCCAAGTTTAGAAGTTAAAAACACTAGTGATGCGGTGCATAAAGAACTCGCGTAGAAATGTGCTTTTATATCAGCCGGAATTAAGTTCTCAATAATGATATCAGGACAATATTCTAGTGAATACCTGGCATTCTTATTCAACCTGAAGAAAGCATTAAAATTATTTTGTCTATTATCTTTATTTAATAATATTATCGCGAGCTCGCTACGCTTGCCTGTTGATTCGGCATTTATAGTAAATATTTACTACAAATAACTGTATAAAAACAGTATTAGCACACGTAATCAATAATATGTAATACAATTATTGCAAGGCCCGCTGTACTCGCCTGTTTATACAGTTTTTACATAATATAATAATTATTAAAGAAGGCTCGCTACGCTCACTTATTTTATTCAGCATTTGCAGTAAATATTTATTAAATAAGATTATTGTAGGCTCGCTACGCTCGCCTGTTTATAAGGTATT